>JAGKTI010002734.1:6515-17294 GCA_018397915.1 Birgus latro | reverse complement strand
AGGTCAAGTATGTTGGAACTCTCTCCAAGGCGGTCAGGGATATGGGTAGGGTGCTGTACAAGCTGCTCTAGGTCATTAAGGATAGAAAAGATGTAGGTTTGTTCACCAGGTGGATCAGTGAAAGGAGAGGAGAGTCAAAGGTGGTGGTGAACATTGAAATCTCCTAGAATGGAGATTTCAGAGAAAGGAGAAATGGATAGAATGTGTTCCATCGTAGAAGTAAGATAGTCAAAGAATTTTTGATAGTCAGTAGAATTAGGAGAGGGGCGGATGGTGGGGGCATTTATGGTCCCCCCCCCTGGGGGCTCCGAGGCATGATTTTTGTGCGCCATTTCGAAGATAAATTTTGAAAAGGAAGTGTAGTGTGTATGTAGTTTGGTGTTGACAGTTAGAGAAACTTGTATTGGAGAGCATGCTGGTCTACTCTCTGTGTAACTGAGACACTGAAAAAGTTCAGCAAAGGAGGATGGTCAGGAACAAGTCCTGAGGGCTGATGAAACGGCAGCTCCAGCTCTCCCTGTCATCAGCTTTCCATCCTCCTTGGGAGTACTGCCCTGCTCGACTGGTGCTACAGTCACCTCTCTGTTCTCATTTCTTCTCTTAAAATTCTCTTCAAATTGTAGTTTTATCTCCTTATCCATCAATTTCCACTCCTTTACTCTTTTAACACCCTTCCTCTTCTTTCTTCCTTTTATATTTTCCACTCTCAAATCCATAGCCAAGAGTCTATGTTGTGGTATACATGCTTCACCTGGTATAACTTTACAATCTCTCACTTTAATATCTTGCTCCTTTCTCATCAGCATAAAGTCAATTTGAGTTTGTACTCCTCCATTTTTGTAAATTATCAACTTCTTTCTTTCCTTTTTGAACATTGTGTTTATAATTTTCAAATCATTACCCTGGCAGAACTGCAGTATCCTCTCTCCCTCTCTTATTTCTCTCTCCAAAGCTGAAGACTCCCATAACTTCCTCATACCCTCTCTGATCAGTACCAATGTGTCCATTCAAGTCTCCAGCAATGATCATTACCTCAGAGTCTGGTACTTGTGCTGCATCATCAAGTGTTCCCCAGAATGCCTCTTTTTCATATCTGGTCTACCAATCAGAAAAAATATGCCAGACCTTTCCCGCCGCTACAGTCTTAACCTTCAGCAGCCTTGCAGACATTTTCTCTATTTCTATCACATCCTCGACTAACTCCTCCCTCACCAACATTCCCACACCTTTGGTTCCTTCCTTCTCCCCTGACCGCCAGAACTTGTACGTCTCCTTACCCCCACCAAACATTCTGCATCCCGTTCCCTTATACTGCACCTCCTGTACGCAGCACAAGTCAACTGCTCTCGTTCCCAAAATCTCCACCACCTCTCCACTTCTTCCCACCATCGTTCCAACATTTACTTTGCACACCTGCAACACATCTCCTCTTCTAGCATGATCAGTATACCCGGTGATTCTTAGCACCCCCTCCCTACTCAAAGGCTGCCGGGGACTTGGGGCCATTTCTATGAGTGGAATAATCATCATAGTGGATTGGGCCATTGGCCACAGATGGCCTTCCTGACTGGCAAAACCACAGTTTTAAGCAGTGGGCCTAGCCTTTACCTGTTTAGGTATAACCTGCAAGGCAGCAGGTGGTTTGAATTTAGAGTTTCCTTCTCCTAGCCTCTGCCAGAGGAGGCCTAACCTGCAAGGCAACAGGTGGTTTGAAATCAGAGTTTTCCTTCTCCTAGCCTTTGCCTAAAGAGGCATGCCCTGCAAGGCAGCAGGTAATTGGATGGCCATTGACTCCAGAGGAGTTCATCCACTCTTTTGAATGGTTTTATAACCTGGGTGTCCGAGGCATTTCATCAGCCACAGTTTTTGTTTCAGATGAATATTTCTTCTGTCATGATCATGGAGAATAATACTGGCCTGTTGCATTTCAATACCTCTTCTCAGACAATCCCTGAGTGTTTGGACTTCTGTCAATACGAAGCTGGCAGGACCACCAAGATAGCTGCTCAGTGAATTAGCTGCTGACTGTCTGGTGTTCTTGACACCACAGCTGGACCCTTCCATCTGTTCTCTGTATGATGAAAATAATGCTAGCAGCAACAGTTGTCAGATATACCAGTGGATGGATGCTTCCAGCTTGAGTGGTATTCTAATATGCAAACAATTTAGTCACTACTCCAATACAGAACATACACTTTCTATAGGCAGTCAAACGGATGAACAAAACTCCTGGCGAAATGGCAAATATATGCAATCCAAATAATTTTCAACACAAGCATAAAAGGAGACAAGAATATATTACGATTAAACTGTTGAGGTAGTCAATACACAGCGACAATTCAGATTTGACGGATGGCATGTTTTGTCATATTTTCAAATATGGTTTCGCAGTAGCTAAATTGATTTTCTTCAATGATTTGATGATTAAAATGAGAACTACACACATGAATGCACTAAAAAGTGACCTGCTATTGCAAAATGTAATTGTCAGAAAATATGACATACCCTAGTGCACTGTTCGCCATTTGAGTGGATAGATATACTCTACTTTTAATCGGTGAGTGTGGTGAAAAAATTGGTATGTGCAGGAAAATTCCAGAATTCAGTGGCAGCCTTGACATTGAAAGTCCTGTGTGCTGACTTATGTAATGTTTACACTGATTCTACTACTATGTCATGAACCAGATGGCTTCTCTTTCTCATTTTTATCATAACTAGACAGTGAACATTCTTAGCAGTGTGTTTTTGTCTGAGAGTATGGAACTCTTAATAAACCATTTTTAACCAATTTCTGTCCTTGTGAATATGACCTAAAATTTTGTTTTGTTTATATAGTTGAGTGTACCCTAAAATTATTCTGTCAGCACTTCAATTTGTTCTTAATTACTATCCCAGTCAAATTAAGAGCATATTTCCATGACTAAGGCACTTTATAAGTGTGTAATGTTTGAAGCATTAAGGCATTATTACATTTTGGGGTTTGTGTGTGGAAACCATTTGCTGTGAGGCATGCCATTACCTTAGTAAACGATACTTAGCTAGTGAGCTATTGCAGTGGCCACCTGTATGTTCACGTTTATTCCCTCTTACCTGTCTGGCCAGAATGGTTTATTAACAGCTGTTTATGGTGATTTAATGCAATAAGACAAATGTATTATGCTAAAAAAAAAAGAAAAAAGTAAAATAGTTTAGTTATTTATTGTGGTGTTAAGTGCATTGATATTGGGTAATTTACGTGCAGTGGCTTTTGCCTGCAGAGAATGAAAAGGAGGCGGAGGAAAGATTTAAGAAGTGGAGAGATGGTATGGGGTACAAGGGCTTAAGGGTAAATGCAGATAAAACAAAAGTGATGATATCTAGGGTTGGTGGCAGTACAATCAGAGGAGAGGGAGAGTGGCCATGTGCAGTTTGCCACAAGGGTGTGGGAAGTAATTCCATCTTGTGTAGTGTTTGTGATAAATGGGTGCACAAGAAATGTAGTGGTATTAGAGGTAGACTGCGAGATGATGCTGATTTCATGTGTGCGGCGTGTCGGGGAGAGCAGGTGGAGATTGTTAGCCATGAGAGGGTTGAACTTGGAGGTGAGTCTCTTGAGTGTGTGGAGGAGTTTCGTTATTTGGGAGACATGTTATGTGCCGGAGGTGGGGCTGGAGCTAGCTCGGTTGCTAGGGTGAGAAGTGGTTGGAAGAAGTTCAGGAAGCTGTTGCCTCTCCTGACATTGAGAGGAGTCTCCTTACGTGCTAAGGGGTCTTTGTATGCAGCATAAGTTATTTGAGAGGAGCATGTGGAGTCACATGGAGAGACAGACTAACAAATGAGGAAGTGAAGGAGCTTTGTGGTGTGGTTGAGGACGTGATGGGAAGCGTTAGGAGAAACACGTTAAGGTGGTTTGGGCATGTGGAGAGTGTATGTGAGTGAGGTGGAGGGGGCGAAAGGGAGGGGGAGGCCGAGGATGAGATGGAGTGGAGAGGTATATGAGAGAGGGGGGTGTGAGTTGGGAGCGTGGTAGTGAAATGGCAGAGGACAGAGTGACATGGAGGCGATTTGTTTGTGGCCACCCCGTTCGGGATTGAGGCGTCTGGCAATAGATAGATAGATGTGTTAGGAGTGTGATCCTGTTTGGCAGTGAGACCTGGGCAGTAAAGGAAGAGGATATTCGCAGGTCTAAACGTAAAGAAATGACAATGATTAGGTGGATGTGCAGTGCGTCCCTGCTTGCAAGGCCTGGGGGGGCTGGGTTCACGATGGAAGAGTTGAGAGGTAGGATAGGACTGGAGTGTATTGGTGTTGTGATGAGGAGAGGTAGGCTGAGGTGGTTTGGACATGTGGAGAGGATGGGGGATGATAATTGGGTACAGAGGGTGAGAGGTGTTAATATTGGGGGAGGGGTAGACCGAGAAAGACATGGGACGAGGTCATTAAGTGTGACTTAAGGGTTAAGGGACTGAACAGGGAGGCTGCCAGGGACTGAGCAGCGTGGAGAGCCGCCATTAGGTGACCAAGGCCGACGCATGCAAGCATGTTGGAGCCTTCAAAAACGAAACAAAACGAAGCACTGGCTTCCAGTGGAGGTAGAGACAGGCCTGGGCGAGTTCCCATGTTGTTCTGTCTCGTCCTGATAAGTGATCATCACTTATTTACCACTCTGTACACTCTAATTAACCCTTCTTTAATGCTCATTGAGGTTTTATGTTTACTACATTGAACATTGGTTATGATCAGTGGGAGGTTGAAATTTTTCAGGAGGGAAAATTTTTGGATATCACCATTCCAGTTAGCCATAAAACATGGGTTTCAGTGGTGTACCATCTTTGTGGTTCAGTTTGTGTGGTAAACTTAAGTGATACTTTAGCTGCAAATGTTAAGGTCACTATGCCTGAGGTGCAATGCAGTAGTAAAGGTAGGTTGAATATGTTGTAACATACCCGTATTGTTTTACTGATAAGATGTCCAGAGCTATCACTTTTTTTTTTTTTTTTTTTTTTTTTACCACTGTACATGTACTTTATTCCTGTACTTTCTTTTCTTATCAGTTAAATCACAAAGTCTATCTATTTATTGCCAGACGCCTTAGTCCTGTAAGGGGTGGCCACAAACAGATCGCCTCCATGTCACCCTGTCCCCCGCCATTTCATTGCCCTGCTCCCAGCTCACACCCCCCTCTTACATATACCTCTCCACTCCATCCCTCCATCTCATCCTTGGCCTCCCCCTCCCTCTCCCCCCCTCCACCTCACTCATGTACACTTTCCTTGTCAGTCTCTCACTCTCCATCCTTTCCACATGGCCAAACCACCTCAGTGTGCTTCTCTTAATGCTTCCTGTCACATCCACACCACAACACTCCTTCACTACCTCATTTGTCAATCTGTCTCTCCATGTGACTCCACATGCTCCTCTCAAATAACTCATTTCCATTGCTCTCACTCCTGACTTCTGCCTCTCCAACGGGGTCCAAGCTTCACTTCCATACGTTAGAGTTGATATCACAATACTGTCATGTAGTATCTTTTTCACTTCCATGCTCACTTCCCTGTTTCTTATCACTGCTTTCAAGGAACCAGCAATTTTTCTTCCTTGTTGTACTCTTTCAAAAACTTCCCCCTCTAAACCTCCATTCTTACTCATCATACTACCCAGGTACTTAAACGCACTCACATTTTCCATTTCCTCATCCATCCTCACTGTACATTCACCAGCGTCACTTCTCTCGAAGACCATAACTTTACTCTTCACAACATTCACCTTTAGATTCCGTTTCTTACACACTCCTCGAATCTCATCCATCAGGCCTTGAAGCTCCCCTTCGTCCTCACTTAACAACACAGTATCATCTGCAAACAACAGTACAGGGAGTTTCCAAACACTACCCTCTCTTACTAGGGCCACTCCAATATCCACTGCTCTACCTTGTATCTCTTATATTACCCCATCCATATACAGATTGAACAGCCATGGAGACATGACACATCCTTGTTTCAATCCAACCTTCAAATAGAAAAATTCACTCAGTTCACTATCCACACGCACTGCAGCCTTAGCACTCTCATACATACTCTTCACGGCCTTCAGCAACTTCCTGTCTATTCCATATACTCTTAATACTTCCACAATCCCTGTCTATCCACCCTGTTATATGCTTTCTCCAAATCCATGAAGGCTGCATACAACTTCTTTCCCTTCTGTAGAAACTTTTCCACTGAAGACCTAAGAATGAATATCTAATCTACACAAACCTCTTCCCTTCCTAAACCTCCCTGTTCTCCAACTAATTCCTCTGTTATTTCCCTAACTCTGTCAATAAGTATCCTACCATATACTTTTCCTATTACACTAAGAAAGCAAATGCCCCTATAATTACCACACACTTCTTTTTCCTCATTTCCTTTGTACAGGGGAACAATTATATCTGACTTCCATTCCTCCGGAACTCTACCTTCCTCCCAGGCCAATCTGCACATCTTCCACATCCATTCTACTACTATCTCTCCCCCATGCTTCAGCATTTCACCACACACTCCCTCAATTGCTGGGGCTTTCCCGATTTTAACTTTCTTCATTGCTTCCACAACTTCCATCCTACTGATTTCTTCTCTTTTTCTCACATCCTTCCTTCTCCCAGCCATTCCCAGCTACTTATACTTGCATTACTTTCATTCTTTATATTCAGCAGTTCCTTAAAGTGTTCTCTCCATCTGCTCACTTTATCTCCTTTCTCCACTAGTAGTCTACCATTTTTATCTTTCACTCCCTAGCTAACTTCTTTGGCACTCTGTCTAACTCTCTTTACCTCTTTCCAAAACATTTTCTTACATTCCCTCCACTTTACACTCAAGTTCCTTCCAAATTCATCCTCTCTCTTCTTACTCTTTCTTACTAATCTTTTCATCTCTCTCCTCCTCTCTACATATAACTGTCTCTTCTATCTCTCAGCTTTTTCCATGCCCCTGTTTCTCATCCACTCACTATATGCTTTCTTCTTTAATTCCAAAGTAAAAACCACATTATTATTGCTATTTCATCATCTTTTGGTATTGTCTTAGCCATTATTACTATACCCTTTTTACTCTAACTTGGCCTAAAATTACCACCTCTCCACCTTGAGTACTGAGCTGTAGCAAGAGATTAACACTAGAATATGATGCTAGTCACGAGGAAGTGCTGTGGTAAGGATGCAGAGCGGCTGTTTAGTCTTATTTTGCCACTGAGCTACGTGAAATAAGCTGCAAAAGGACGAAAATCTGGGCCAAGTTAAGGTGAAAGGAGTATAGTAAAGGTCAACCTCATTATGCAGTTGATCATCGTATGATTGTTTGCTTATGCACTGATATGATCTGAACATATTAGTAGTTAACCATTCCTTTTTAATACACAGTCATCGATTTTGCTTATATGATTCTTAGGATCTCCATATTCAAGATAAATCATTACCTGCTTGGATTTTTTTTAAAGCATAATCTGATCATACAGTGAGGTTGACCTTTATACAGAGAGCATGATGTATAATACAATGACTACAGATGACCTGTATTGTATAATACATTGTCAGCAGATGGTATGTGTAAGACTTTCAGTGAATTACAGAATAAGTTTATATTCTGTGAGGCGATTTTGAGTTTCACTTTGTTTGTGGGAACCTGTCCCCCACAAAAAGGTCTTGTAGAGCAATTGACAGGATTTGGAAGACTTGAATTTTTGTCCTGCCCATTTTAGCAGACATTCTTTTTCAGAGCTCTTTGTTTTATGAGTTCCTTTGTTTCTGCATCATAACTAATAATTTTTTTATTCATTAAATAAAGTTGTGATGATTATGATGATAACTAATATATACAGTATATATATATTTTTTTTTCAGGAAGTAAAGTTGTGATGATTGATGATGATGGTTGTTAGATTTGACAATCTCATTTGCCAGGAACTTCATTGAACTTCATAATAAGAGTGCCCCCAAAATATATTTCATCAAAGTCAGCACTAAGTTACTCTAGGCAGCTTGGCCTCAGGATCTTGACACCTTATATGGAGTAGTTAATAAGAGATTAATGGAGATGTTACTGTACTGTTTCCTAATAGTTCCCATCTTCTACAGATCATAGCAAATGGCAGCCACAGCAATGAATCGCACAGATGAAAGTTTAGCAGTGATGCTCAGAGATATATTTGAACTGCGGGTGAATGTTAGTGACATAAAGAAGTGTGACCCCGACCTGGTGCAGAAAATCTACATCCACTTTGTCAAGGACATGGGTGCGTCACTTGAACAGATCAATGAGGTATGGATAATTAGAATTTGTTACAAATATCTACCGGTATATTCATTCCTTACATTAAAAGCTAGGACGTCTTTTAGCAAAATGCTACTTTAAGTGAAACTAGTTTCATACTATGGTTTGAAAACTCCCTGTACTGTTGTTTGCAGATGATACTGTGTTATTAATTGAAGACGAAGAGGAGCTACAAGGCTTGGTGAATGAGTTTGGGGGAGTGTGTAAGAAACAGAATCTGAAGGTGAATATAGGGAAGAGTAAGGTTATGGTCATCGAGGGAAATGAACTGAATGTACAGTGAGGTTGGATAAGGAGGAAATGGAAAATGTGAGTGCGTTTAAGAACTTCAGTAGTGTGATGAGTAAGGATGGAAGATTAGAGGATAAAGTGCTTGAAAAGGTACAGCAAGGAAGAAAGGTTGCTGGTTCTTTAAAAGCAGTGATAAGAAACAGGGAAGTGAGCATGAAAGTGAAAAAGGTACTGCATGACAGTACAGTATTGTGATACCAACTCTAACATATGGAAGTGAAACTTGGACCTTGGTGGAGGGATGCAAGTCAAGAGTGAGGGCAATGGAAATGAGTTATTTGAGAGGAGTATGTGGAGTTACATGGAGAGGGAGACTGACAAATGAAGAAATGAAGGAACGTTGTGATATGGCTGTGATTGGAAGCATTAGGAAAAACACACTGAGGTGGTTTGGCCATGTGGAGAGGATGGAGAGCGAGAGACTGATGAGGAGAGTGTATGTGAGTGAGGTGGAAAGGGGGAGAAGGAGGGGAAGGCCAAGGATGAGATGGAGGGATGGAGTGGAGAGGTATATGAGAGAAAGGGGTGTGAGCTAGGAGCAGGGGAGTTAAATGGTGCAGGACTGGGCAACATGGAGGCAATTTGTTTGTGGCCACCCCATATGGGATTAAGGCATCTGGCACTAGACAGAAAAATAGATATGTACAAATGCAATGTGTGTTACTAAATGAGGAAGTGAAGGAACGTTGTGGTGTGGATGTGATTGGAAGCGTTAGGAGAAACACACTGAGGTGGTTTGGCCATGTAGAGAGGATGGAGAGTGAGAGACTGATGAGGAGAGTGTATGTGAGTGAGGTAGAATGGGGGAGAGGGAGGGGAAGGCCAAGGATGAAATGGAGGGATGGAGTGGAGAGGTATATGAGAGAGAGGGGTGTGAGCTAGGAGCAGGGCATTTAAATGGTGCGGGACTGGGCAACATGGAGGCGATTTGTTTGTGGCCACCCCATACAGGATTAAGGCATCTGGCAATAGACAGATAAATAGATATGTACACATGCAATGTATGTTACTCCATCATATAAAATGGAAGACTCCTGTGTACTGGCTGGGATAGATTAAATCTGCTCTGTCACTTGCCAAGTTGCATGGGGCTAAGCAAAAATCCTGATGTGTCTGAAGTATGTATCATCATATGGTTTGGGGTTGAATTCTTTCCTCCCATGATGGATTTACCTGGTTATCATCATTGAATTCAGGTGGCTTGGCTTTTATCATGCCATGCTGTAGTGACAACGTTGCCTGACCTCTATCAAGAGGTCTCGGGTTCGATTCCCGGCTGAAGCATTAAACTTTCCACATATGTACGTATGTGCAGTGTATGTTTCTCCATGATATAAAATGGAAGATGCTTGTATACTGGCTGGGATAGATTAAAACTGCTCTGTCACTTGCCGAGTTGTGTGGAGCCAAGCAAAAATTGTGATGTGTCTGAAATATGTATTATCATATGGGTTGGGGTTGAGATCTATCCTCCCGTAATGGATTTACCTGGTTCATTGTTGAATTCAGGTTGCTTGTCTTCTGTCATGCCATGGTGTAGCGGTAACAGTGCTTGAGGTCTCGGGTTTGATTCCTGGCGGAGCGTTAAAAATTTTCCACTTATGTACACACGTGCAATGTGGTTTCTCCATCGTATATACTGTATATATATATATACTGTATATATATATTTATATATATGTATATATACCTATACAGTAAACTCTTCATAAGTCGAACTTTTTGAAGACGGAATCTTCTGTTAGCCGAACTCAGGCTGAGACCACGTATGTAAGTAGGCTGAAATGCGGAGGTAGGGGGATAAATGGTGCCAGGTGGACACGTGGCGCCAGTCTGCTGCTTGCCTTCAGAGTCAGTGGTCATGCCATTCTTACTGTCATCTAGTGCTGAGCAGTGCTCTCCTTTTGCCTTCTGCCTTGCCATGGAAGGTTCAAAGCATAAAAGAAGTGATACTGGCACCTCTAGTCGTAAAGGAATGAAACTGAAAAAAAAAATTAAAGTGTGCGTGTTACTTAGTGGTAAGTGATCATGATTAAAGTTCAGTACATTTATTACTGCAAGTGTTACATTGCACTCTATTATAGTGATTACATTTAAGTTTAGTTCGTAATGTTCAGTGAAATTAATACTGGGTACTGTTTAGAAAGTTACATTAAATTGTGAACTCAGCCACCTCCGTCTCCAACACAAACTGCCGACGGAT
>JAGKTI010002733.1:47652-63867 GCA_018397915.1 Birgus latro | reverse complement strand
ACATATAACTCTCTCGTCCGTCTCTCAGCTTCTTCGTTGCCCCTGTTCCTCATCCACTCATTATATGCTTTCTTCTTTTGTGCCACAGCCTCTCTCACCTCTTCAGTCCACCATGCTGTTCCCTGAACCCCCTTTCGTCTTCTCTTCACCCCACACACCACCTCACATGCTGCACAGATTTCTTCTGTGAATACCTTGCACACACCCTCCACGTCCCCCATCTGCTCCAATCTATATTTACCCAATCGCTCCTCCACTTCCAATCTATATTTACCCAATCGCTCCTCCACTTCCCTTCTATATTCAGCCTTTATTCCATCCTCTTGTAACTTTTCTACCCTCCTTGTAACACATACTTCCTCCTGTCTTTCCCTTCTTCTCTTCCTCCATCTTGTTTGGACTCTGATTCTGGCCACCACCAAGTGGTGGTCAGAAAGTCCACTCCCCCAACCTCTATATACTCTTGCATCCATTATACATCTTCTCATCCTTTCATCCACACACACATAGTCAATCATTGCCTTCCGTTCATTCATTCCCCAGTCCTCTCTTCTCACCACTCGCCATGTATACCTATGGATCATTTTGTGCCTGAAGAGGGTATTAACAACCACCAACCCCCTCCCAGCACAAATGTCCACTAAAGCACTGCCATTCTCATCCATCTCTGCAGGCACACCCCACTCACCAACCACTCCATCCACCTTCTCATTCCCTACTTTTCCATTCATATCTCCAATCAGAAACACTCTCTCATTCCTTTCAAACTTTTCCAAGCAGGCTTCCACATTTGTCCAAAACTCTTCTCTCACTCTACTTACACGGTCTTGCGTTGGCGCATACACGCACACAATTGCCCACATTTATAGTCCAACTTTCACTCTTACCCACACAATCCTTGACCCAACTGATCCATACTCTCTTACATTCTCCTTCTGTTGCTCACAACAATACACACTCCCTCTTTCGCCCTCTCATTCTCACCCACTCCTGCGCATATACCCCACCCATATTCCCATTCTCTCACACTCTCTCCTCGCCATTTAGTTTCAGTTATTCCACATATATCCACTTTCGCACTCTCAAGCACCTGTACAATCTCTCTCTCTTTCACCTCATCATTCATACCCCTCACATTCCAGGTCGCAATCTTTATCTCGTCCTTTGTCCGTTCCTTTGTCGTCAACTTTTGGTCAGTCCTGGTCCGAGGCTTGCTGTTCGTATTTTTAGTTAGTTGTTTTTGCGGGGTGGGGCACTAACCCACCACCAACCCTTTTAGTCGCCTCTTACAACAAGCAGGGATACTGGGGGAGAATTCTTGAAAACCCCCTACCCCCAGGGGGGGTACCAACTAGGAAACTTCATAAGCAAACAAATATAATCTAACCTCATGAAAGCAGATATAATAAAGTGGGCCAAAATCATCGGGTATTTCCGTGGCATCGTCTGTGGTGTCAGACTGTTTGGCATGAAGTGTGCACCAAATATTTTGTGATCGACTGTATCATCTACATGGTGTTCTTGCAGGCTCCTGACAATTTTATTCAGCTTAAGACAGACTTTTTAAACTGGAGAAGTTAGATATTGCCATCAATCACCCTTTTACTACAAGAGTTGTCACCTGACCTAAATAACATCGTTTGAGGACAGCAAGACTAAAACGAAACGAAGCTCTCGTATCAAACTACGTAGAGACTGTTGGCTTAATCAGTAGAGAGGTGGCCTGCAGTACTACTGGACCCAAGTTCAGATCCCCGCTGGGGCAGGGAACAGCTTAAGGATCTGAATTTCACAAAACAGACTTTATTGATCTACCAGAGGACCCGCCAACATGTCGCAAAAGTACCCCCGCTAATACCGATACACTAGTCCTGTATGGGCAAGCCATTCAATATGGACGGTGGGTGTCAGCGCCGAAGTGGTGACATGTGAAGGTGTGTGGTATGTAGGAGGACTACTGGGCCTTGAAAGCAGACTGTGAATCCTATGCCTTGAGTCGGACACATAACCCCCCCCCCAAAAAAAAAAACAGTACAGAAAACTTATTATTAACCTACTTATTTTGAATGTTACTTTTCAATATTCTCGTCTGTTATTTATATCACCTTCAGAATGGAAAAGTACATGTGCATTTTTAGAAGCTTGGGAAAAATCTTCTTATTCATGGGCACAATGTGTATGTGCATTTTTGCGAAAGCTGCATCACTGGTGGATCAATTTACTTGAATTTCTCTGGGTGCTTTTTAACTTCCTAACCCTGGTTTGACCAACTCTGCTCAAGGCAGTAACTAGCTATAACTATGACAACTGGGAGTTTCTAAACTTGGGTGTCCTTCAATGTAATTATTATTTTACAATCAACACAGTTTGCATCCATACCATACTATAAAAGATCAAGCTATAACATGCACAATAAACCGCCAAGGAAAAAGTGCTACGAGAATACTCAAAACGTTGATTCAGTTGCTTGCTGAAGACGTTAATGTTGTGGCCAAAGGCTTATCTGAACGTGATCACACTGAACTGCAGACTGAGGCTGGCCTTTTCCAGCAGTCCACAGTCTTCCTTTCAATGAATAAATAGAGTTGAGGGACATTCACAACCGAGTAGTGGAACCGCCTAGTTATGTCGGTGTAACGGCATGAAGGTGTCCCTCTTTGTAACCTAAAGACCTTTAGGAAGTTAATAATCACTGGATTACCCATTGTGAACTGCTGTTCAATTGTTTATACTGTTTCGGCAACCACCAGGTGATTTATTAAGCTTACGCGTATCTAATGCCACTCACAGGGTTTTAAGTGGCTCGGCAGATTTTTTTTTTCTTTTTAACACAAGAAAACACCAAATAATTCCTAAAATCTTGTGCTTTAGTAAAAAGTGTGAACTGATTACTGAAATATTTTAGTTTTAGCTCTAGGTAATTATTCCTGCCAAGCAATCTTCTTAGATCAGAGAGTTAGCCAGTTCTGAGTTACCGCTGCGATTCAACAGACTGATGATAATTGGAACTGTTCAGTTAATGTGACGCCATATCAAGAACTGGTTCAGGCACGAACAACAGATGTCGACAAACACTGACCTTGCACGTAGCCATGACTTTTGACTGTTTTCAGAATCGTATCCCTTCATTCTTGCTGTACTCATAACTCATCCACCAAATTTGGTCTAAATCAAACGGACACTGTTGACGTTAACACTGCAATGTGACCTTGACCGTTAATCAATTGTTCTAAAATTATAGGTCAACCCATTGGCTGACCCGTAACCTTCTCACTAAGTATAGTCTATATCAAGATCGAAATGTTTTAGATATTTTGTTCATACAAACATGGGTCAAAGTTTGATCATGCTCTGTGACCTTGACCTTTTTTTTTTTTTCAGATCAACTCTCTTCGCCCTTGTTTTACTTTCTAAATAAAATCAGAGCTATTTAACTTAACCTTGCCGTGTGATTTTGATCTTTGACCTATTGTTCTAGAAAAAGGGGGCGACTCCTTGACTGACCCTCGACTGTTTTACCGACTTTGGTTATAAACGGATTATAGCTGCCTGAGAAAACTAGTACCATACAATACGGTCCCTAACTTGCATACTCAATGATGGAGTTAGATGATGAGATGCTTGTTTGCATCTAAGAATAAGCTGAACATCATCTTTAGCTTTTTTTTTTTCTCCCCTTACTGCGCATTTTATCTGTTAACCATTTTACTATCAGCGGGCCACCCTTAGCCGAATGAAACTGTCCGGCGCTAGCAAGGATAAGATAAATCAGATGTCATCATACTGAAGATAAAGACACAGCTTGAAAGATATATCAAGAAATACACTTAGCATGGCATAACAACACAGGTAGACCATCATTACTGTTAATGCTTACCGTTTCCGTCCCCTTCCTGATGTATTCTGTGCTCAGTTCTTGATTATCAGGTTTACCAAGCACAGAGGAGACTGAACTAGAAGGGTAACGTATATCCTTTGCTAACCCCCATCACTTCAAGAGGCCTCCCCTGAACTTAGTATAATCGTCAAACAGCAGAAAAAAAAAATACCTTCCAGATCATACAGCTGAGATCCCTCCTCTTCGGAACCATGCTGCCCCAGTATCAGCTTGTATCGCCCCACCCTAGCAACAAAGGAGGTCACGAGTACAATCAGGGACAAAACTTCTACTGCTCTAGTGCATCTACTTCACACTCAGGACTTATTCATCACTTTCCTCCCTAACAAAGCGTATCAGAGGGAAGTAAATATGGGTAAGGAAATATACAGTACAATGCCTCTCTCAGCTTACAACTATAAGCCAGCAGCTGAGAAATACAAGAGATAACTTAATTATGAAAGAAACTATCGTCCCCGGTTGTAATGTGCAGTTGCGGATATAAATATCGATTAATTTCGTTATTATCTCCGTCAACGAAGTTGAAGGAGGTTATGTATTCACCTACTGTATGTTTGTCTGTTTGTCCACACGATATCTCCAAAAGTTCTAAATGAATTTCAATGAAATTTGGTGGAAAGGTGGGCCATGGGCCAATAAAGTTTACATTAAATATTGGGACCAATGCTTATTTGGATCCGGAGTATCCTGCACAATATCTCCAGAAGTTCTCAATGAATTTCAATGAAATTTGGTGGAAGGGTGGGCCACGGGCCATAGTTGTTAATTTTGGAGAGGATCTGGATCCGAATCCTATGTATCCCGCATAATCTCTCCAAAAGATCTCAATGAATTTCAATAAAATTTTGTGGATGAGTGGGCCACAGGTCCAGGAACAATTGATTAAATTTATGGGCGCATCTGCATCCTATGCATTTCACACAATATCTCCGCAGATCCAGATCCGGATCATTTTCAATGGCAGTGGCATTGGCAGAGGTATGTGCTCTTTATGTTCTTTCAAATTATAAATTGCGACTGTGATGACTGAATTCTGAAACCCCGTGTTATACAGTATTCGATGTCAAACTTTCCAAATCATTATGCACATATAACTTGAACACTCTACTAATAAGTGGAGCAAATACTGCTATCCGCAACCATACATGATGCAGACAAGATGCAACATAGATTATACAATAATTTTCAGTATTTCACAACATAAGTAATAATATTCAAATTCTCACTGAGTTCCGTAGAAAGAAATTTTGATTATTATTTGTGCATTATTTTTACACACCAAAAACCTCATTAATAGATATTATAAACATTGTGAAAACTGGCTTTCTGCAATCAGGTCATAGGCGGAGCAAGCCACAAAATGAGTCACCTTATTGCACCAGACAAGACCCCTTCCGAAGTTTCATTGAGATTATATATGAGTGATTCCCTGGGCGATGACCCCTGTCCCGTGCGCAGGATGTCCCACTGATTGAAACCATCAGTTTGAGGGAGTGTAGAAGCCCCAGCGGCCGCCATCAGAGTGGTGTACCAGTCAGTGACGTGCAAGAGGCCATTGTGCACCCTCGGGGTGTTCGCCAACATACTGCCGTGCAGCAGACCCGGGGAGCGCGTACCACCCTCCCACAGCGTGTCTTTACCACCCCGCAGCGGCAGGTTCACTCCTGATGTATCACAATTAATGTAATTACTCTTGATTGCACCCACAGGAAGGATGTGCCTAATAAATATAAATCCTAACGAAGAAATGTTCTGTTTGTATTCAGAGAAAAGATGAGCCATATGAATATAAATATGTACGCAATGCTAATAACGAAGTTTTGTGTTTCATTTGTATTTGTATAAACTCTGGCAAGTGATACTTTGCACAGCACAGATCATTTTAGTTATCTTCATTACAACTTCCATTATATTATCATTTCCCCATATGACAACAGAGACTGACCTGCTGGCGTGGGGGCACCATTGTCAGATGAGAAGATAATGAGTGTGTTGTTTGCGAAGCGTGATGCTCTGAGTGCAGCCACAACCCGACCCACCGCGTCGTCCATGGCAGTCACCATCCCTAGCACTGTCCGCCGGTCAGGATCGCTCTCGTCCGGGTACAGATCCAGGTACTCATCCGGTGCCTGTGTCGACAGTACCAGGGTTACTGGGGCTGGAGTAATCGGAGCCATGCTGGCTTACCGGTGACGGGTTGCATCCAGATCTGCGTGAACTTGGAGATTACTATGAAATTCAAGTTGTGGCGGGCGTTTAACACAGACGCTCGTAGTATGTTCTTTTGTAGGCGAGATTATATTCAATTTTGCACCCTATTGACTGATGATGATGACAAACAATATGCCTATAGATAGGCTATATCCAGTACAATAGTTTGGGCACCTGTGTCATAATGGTGTGACACTTCTGTGACACTTGTGTGGTAATGGTGCGACGCTTATGCGGCACTTGTGTGGTAATGTACTAATAGTGTGTTACTGGTATGGCTCTGGTGTGGTGTTGGTGAAGTACTCGTATTACTGAATCGGTGCTAGACCACAGGATAATTCTGTATGGCCGGAAAAGGCCTCCGTCACAGTCATTAATGTGGTATGGTTTTCACCATTTAAACTGAGTGGTCGGAATCGACCTTTAAACTGTAGCTATATCTACATTTAATAAATCTCGTTATTCTTCGGTAGCAGTTTAGTATCTCAATAACAAGGATTACAGTATAAATATGTGTTTTTTTATTTGTTATCTGTGTCTCGCGGATGATAGAGAATACATCAGGTTAAAAGCCACAGGTGGTCCAGTATTCCATACACAACCACACAAGGTCGAACTGGCTTGCATGACTGTGGTTATGGCTTTACCGATAGCAGAGGTACGCATCGTTACACATACTGTTAACGCATTTTTTATAACTGGAGTATCTTCATAACTACCGTTGCTCGAAGGATAAAACTGATAGCCTACTGGATTATTTAAAAGCTTAACCTCCGTATGCCAAATACTGATGTTACTCTCACCTCTAACGGAAAGTGCGGGTTCTGGAAGGCCAGGTAGATGAAGAAAGGATTTTCTTTCTCCTCTTGCTGCTGAAGTATCTCCACAGCCCGAGCAGCAAACAAATCCTGAAGAGGAATTAAATGCATATTGATCACACAATCTATATGACATTAAATTTGTTATTTTAATCTAAGCCTATTCTCCCCTAGCAAGGGAAGTCAGCAGCAGAGGGCAAGAACAGCCTCCTTGGATGTCCTTGCCCTCTGATGCTGTACTGATTTGAGAGCCACATTTCTGTCACTCATTTCAATTAATTGTACATATAACTGACCATGAAATGTAAGTTGTTTATCAAACCCAGGACACAAGCTCAAAGCTGAACCCACTACTATTTCAGCATTCCCAGATTCCTATACTATTAGTCTTAGCAGAATAAAATTGTCCAACGGTAGCTTAAGCAGAATACTAAAGTTGTCCCATTCTTGGCACTGACTTTTAACTTAATAATAAAATCGTCTAGTTTTGGCAGGATAAGAATACGAGTAAATGAGCAGCCCTTTTTACGAAGTGGCTATAATATTTTTACAACCTAAGAAGATGTCGCTGATACGTATAGAACCACATGTAGATAGGCCAGGCAGTTAATCAATGGCAGATGAATGCTTCAGAGTTGTGTTCCTTCTAAGCACAGCTGAGGTACACTTACAAAACACTGACTTCTCTCTTCCACTTTAACTCTGTCCTTCACTCACTACTACTCATTCATTGGCTGACTAACTCTGACTTACTGACTCACTGTCTGACTACTCCATCTTTCACTGATTACTCTCACTGTTTGACTTACTCTGTCACTGACTCATTTACTGTTTACGGACGAAAAACTGAACTCCTGCACACAACTAATTTCGTTTGTCACTCGTGGCTAACTGACTAAAACTCAACTTTCTTGGTGGTGGGACAGTCTCTTTAAGTACTCCTACCGGTACCGTCCAGACGATTTTAGAGTCTAGTTGAGAACTCGCATTTTCTGACACAATAATGCATGTAAATTAACAATGCACAATAACAATAATGACAAGAACTAATTCCTAAGGTAAAATAAAAAAGAGACAGACATGCAAAAATCTCCAAAATGTTCCTCACATCCCCACACATAAACATCAGCTTAATCCTACAGCATAACACTTAATTCCTAGAATGTTCCTCACATTTCCAGATACAAAACAATTCCCTAATCCTACCAGAATAACATTGCCCCTTCCTCAAAAGTGAGTCATCCCCAACACAATCACCTAATCCTACCACCGTATGGCAACATTTTTTTGCATTACCTTCTTTGTGGCTACAATGCTGACACTATAAGGGGCAAGGTCTCTGGCTTATGGATTCGTCCAGGTCAGTGACCACTCAAGTAGTTATGCTGCTCCAGCGCTCCAATTCACCGAGCTAGCTGTCCTTCAGGGTTCTTCAGGGACTTCAGCCATCTCAGTGTAGCATGGTCGGTACAGATTTTGAAGCTTGACTCTTACAATTAAGGGTGGAAGTAGTCAAGGCTCCTTACTATTGCTAGAAGATCCTTCTGAGTAGTTCCTCTCCACTGCACAGACCTTTGTGGTGTAGTAAGCCACCACTTTTTCTGTATCGTCAACTTTCTGGGAGAGCATACCACCGACCGTGACATCACTAGCATCACAATCCAAGATGAAAGGTCAGGAGGGATCCGGATACAAAAGCACCAGTGTACTGCTCATAGCCTCTTTCAGCCAGTTGAAGCAGTCTTCAGCTAATTCACTCCATGAAACGTGTGTCCTTCTCGTGAGCTGGTGTAATGGCACTGCAACAGTGGCAAAGTTCTTCACAAACCGGCGATAGTATGATCAAGGAGCACAAACTCAAAAAACTCCACAGCTCTCTTTCACTGGTTGGCACCAGCCAATTCCTCACAGCAACTATCTTCTCTGGGTCACTGAGCATTCCTGACTCACCCACAATGTGGCCAAGATACTCTGCTTCCTTTTGGAAAGATAATCTGCTTCCTTCTGGAACAAGCAACACTTCTTAGGGCTAAGCTTAAAGTGTGCAGTTTTGAATCAATTAAAGACATCAAATAGTCTCACCAATTCTTGCTCAAAGGTCTTGCCAAAAATGATCACATAATCAGTAGACTACGACGGTCTTTGAATGCAGTCCTTCCAGTATACTTTCCATCAAACGCTTGGAGGTGGCCAGAAGGTCACACAACTTGAAGGGCATAATCTTAAACTGCCAGAGTCCCTGGCCATATGAGAAAGCCGTCTTCTCCCAATCTGCGTCCGACAACTTGACCTGGTGGTACCCCAACTTCAGGTCTAGCATTAAGAACCACTTTGCTCCAGCCAGTGCATCTTTGGCAGAGGGTAGGAGTCTTTGATGGTGATGTAACTGAGGGTCCAGTCGTCCACACAACACCTTCAGGAACCATCCGTCTTCTTCATCAGCATGGCTGCGGAGGCCCATGGACTGCTGGATTTTTCAATTAGGCCCTGTTGGCATAGATCTTCCATCATCTTCTCCATCTGCAGGTGGAGGCTGGAGCTATCCTTTGAGGGACTTGCATTATCAGTCAATAATCATCCGTGTCGATGTGGTGTTCCACCAGGTCAGTACATTCCAGGTTCAGCTCCTGTGGAAAATGCATTACTGTGTCTCACCAAAAGCCCCTCCAGCTTCTCCATCTATGGCTTCACCTGACACTGGGTACTCTTGGCAAAGTAATCGGGAAGTTCTTCCTGTAGTTTTTTTTTTTTATATATATAATGTAAGGAAGAAGGATACAAAGGCCAGCAGCCCGCAAACTGTTCCTTCCAAGAAAAAACAGAAACAATACAACAGACAGCCAAATTTAAGATCCGTTCACTTCAAGATTCCTGGACACAGTGCGTCTGAAAGACTAGAGATCATAGGAAGTAGGAAATACACACAGAGAGAGACAATTCCAGAGTTGACTTGTTGCACAAATGAAGGAGTGGGAGTAACGGTTAACTCGTTCATAAGAGAGTTGGACAGAAAAGAGAGGAGAGTTTGTTGCTAGACAGGTGTTATGTGCCCGTCGTCGTCGTGGAGAGGTGCAAACAGACAGTTCAGAGGTGCAGTGATCACTGAAATAGCCATAGAAAAGAGATAAAGATGCAACAGTGCAACGAAGAGACAGAGGTTGAAGGGAGCCAGTAAGAGGAAGAGTTAATGAGACGAAAAGCCTTTGACTCAACCTTGCTGAGAAGAGCAGTATGTGGGGAGCCTCCCCATACATAAGAGATGTACTTTAAAAAGGTGCGAATAAAACCCGTTTACAAAGTCAACAACTGTGCAGGAGTAAAGCAGGTACAGAGACGGCTTACCACATCTAATCTCTTGGAAGCAGATTTTACAAGAGATGTAATATGATCTTTCTAAGACAAATCCTGAAAGAATGAAACCCCAAGTATGTTTAAAGATTGAGCTGGATATTATTTAACATTAGCGGGTACTCCTATGGAAGATTTTGACGGGTTGATAGGTGTAATAACTGAGTTTTTGACACATTAAAAACAACAAAATTATTTTTACCCCAGTCAGAGATACGAGCCATGTCAGACATTAGGTGTGCCATAGCCTAATCCCTTTTTTGTTGAAGTAACTTCTGAGATGGAAGCTGCGGAAAGCAAATAGAAACGTGATGAGTGGAATCATCAGCGTATGAATGGATAGGGTTATAAGTACAGCTTAAAAGGTCATTGATGAATAAAAGGAAGAGAGCTGGTGACAGGACAGAGCCCAGAGGAACACCACTATTGATAGATCTAGGAGAAGAACAGTGGCCTACAACAGCAGCCACAGAATGACCAGAGAGCTAGATATGAAGGCACAGACAGAAGGATAGAAACTATAAGAGGGCAGCATAGACAATAAAGATTTATGCCAGACTCGATCGAAAGCCTTTGAGATGTCACGTGCAATGGCAAAGCTATTGCAAAAGTCCCGAAAGAAGGATGACCAGGAGTCTGAAAGGTAGGTGAGAAGATCGCCAGTGGAGCGTTCCTTGCGGAAAGCATACTGACAATGGAAAGATGCTTTAAAAAAAAATTATTAAGAATAGACTCGAAAACTTTTGAGATACAGGATGTTAAAGCAATTAGGCGACAATTAGAGGGCTGGGAATGGTCACCCTTCTCTGGGACAGGCTGAATGAGAGCAAACTTCCAGCAAAAAGGAAAGGTTCAAGTTGATAAACAAAGGTGAAAGAGTTTACCTAGGCAGGGTGTAAGCACAGAAGCACAGTTCTTAAGAACAACAGGAGGGACCCCATCAGGCCCATATGTCTTGTTAGTATTGAGGCCAGTGATGGCAGAAAATACATCAGTTGAAAAAAAATTTAATGTCAGCCACCAGGAAGTCAGAAGGGGAAAGAGATGAACAGCACAGGAATCGTCTAAGGTGGAACTGGGGGAGAAAGTCTAAGCGAAGAGATCTGCTTTATTGGTAGAAGAAATAGCTACAGAGCCATCAGAGTGGAAAAGAGGAGGGAAGGATGATGAGGTAAAGTTGTTAGGAAAGTTTCTGGCAAGGTACCAGAAGGAACAGGAAGAATTCGAGTTGGAAAGTCCAGAGAAGTTAGTGTGGATGAAATTATTTTTAGCAGAACGAGAAGAGACATAACACGAGTCCAGGCAGAAACATAAAAATGATGAGATTCAGGGGTGGGTTGGCTCCAACGCCTTTTATAGACCTTCGCCCTGTTGTGGACAGCATTAGAACAAGCATGATTAAACCAAGGTTTCTTTGCATTAGTCAAAGGATATGAGAAAGGAATGTATGCTTCAATGCCAGAATAACCTCCGTAATGCGCATGGCACACTCAGATAGCTCTCGGCCATGGAAACAATAATCATTCCAGTGTAAATCAAAGAAGTACTGCCTGAGGGCCTCCCAATCAGCAGCTCCAAAGTCCCACAACCGACGTTTCTTTGGAGTGTCCATAGGCCGAAGGATAAGTTGTGGGGAAGAGGTCAGGTATGTTGGAACTCTCTCCAAAGTGGTCAGGGATACGGGTGGAATGCTGTACAAGCTGCTGTAGGTCATGAAGGGTAGAAATGATGTAGGCTTGTTCATCAGGTGGATCAGTGAAAGGAGAGGACAGCAAAAGGTGGTGAACACTAAAATCTCGAATGGAGATTTCAGAGAAAGGAGAAATGGATAGGATGTGTCCCATCATGGAAGTAAGATAGTCGAGGAATTTTTCATAGTAAGTAGAATTGGCGGACAGGTAAACAACAGACATTAGTCAGCGAACGACAGGAAAGCCAAAGCCAGAGAGTTGAGAATTCAGAAGAATACCATGTTCATGAACACGAGAGAAAGATACGTCGTTGAGTACATATACACAGCAACCACCTTTAGCTTTTAAATGAGTATAGAGAAAGTAGAAGGATACAGAGAAGGGTTTGCTATCAGTTGCCTCTGACAGCTGCGTCTCAGTTAGGAGGAGAAGGTGAAGTTTAGAGGAGAGGTGGTGCTCAACAGAGAGAAAGTTAGAGGAAAGGTGGTGAAAGTTGCATAAATGAAGAAGTGAGTTAGGCAGTGGTTCCAGGCATCACGCTGGGTCGTAGTCGGGAAAGGGGCGAATGGCGGGGGCATTTATGGTTCCACCCCCCCCCCCAGGGACTCCGAGGCTTGAGTAAGAGACGACATTGTGATTGAATTTTGGATAGGAAGTGTAGTGTGTAATGTGCATGTAGTTTGGTGTTGACAGAGAAACTTGTTTTGGAGAATATGCTGGCCTGCTCTCTGTGTTACTGAAACAATGAAAAGTTCAGCAAAGGGGGATGGTCAGGAACTGGTCTCAAGGGCCGATGAAACGGGAACTCCAGCTCTCCCTGTCATCAGCTTTCCATTCACCTTGGGAGTACCTCCCTGCTCGAATGGTGCTACGGTCTACTCCCTACAGTTTAAACATAGCCCCTTGCATACACTGCTCGGTGACTCCTGATCGACTTCTTGGCACAACCCCGTTAGTGTTGCTTGATGTATCTTCTTAGGACAAAGTGAAAAGTTGGCTATGAACATGTACTTCATTTGCTGTGGGATCAGCTAAGTTCCTGCCCATCATCATTCCCTCCTTATCATGTTATGACTCCTGTGCTCCACCAGTTCCAGGGAAGTGTCCAGTGTGTCACAGATCTTGCAGGACAGCAGCATCTCTGGCTCAGTGGGGACAGACATAGTCTCTCTGGTTGTCATTAGCAGACTTCCATGCTCCACAGCTCTCAGCGGAACACTCCTTCCTCCTAACCGCATTTCCTTCGAACAGAAGTCAAGTAGACAGTGACAAGACACCAGGCAGTCCAAACCCAAGCCACAGAGGACCCCAGTGTCGGCACCACACACGGCCAGGGTGTCTTCCTTCCCTCCCAGCTGTATCTTGATATCCACTGGTCCCCTAACCTCAGCACAGTGCCCTATGACTCTACACAGCCAGTGCGAAGTCTCTGGAAGCTGCCGATGACTGACCACATCCAGCTGCACCAAAGAATTTTCTTATCTGGTGTCGACGAACATTGGGCAGGCTGTTCCTTCGATCTCACCATCCACCTGATAACTGGCTGAAGCAGCCTTCTTGCACAGGGTCACATGTGGGGAACTCTTGCCATAGAGTGGCTGCTGCCCTGCTTCACCAGCCTTTCTTAGTTTCCCTCTTGTGGGGCCTGCTCTGTCTTCTCTTGTTGGGTCGTCCATTTACAGTCCTTTTTCAGGTGTCCCTGTTGTCCATAGCCCCAACACTCTGCCGTCTTGTTGATTCTGTTGCCATCTTCTTTCTGTTGATCTTTCTTCCTACTGTAGCCGTTTTCCCATCAGTGCCCAGACTGACCACAGTAGTTGCACGTTCCATTAAACGTACCCTTGTTCTTTATTGAGCCCATATGTGTCTTGAAACGAACACCGAAGTCTGTGGAAGCTTGAGTAGCTGGACTTTAAGTGTGACTGAAACTCAAGGGTACTGGCCATGACTTCCTGCAGGCTCACTTGTTTGGCCTGCTTCACTTGAACCTTCAGTTGGGAATTGTCCAGCGGACTGATGAACTGGTCCTGAAGCAGCACCATTAAGAAGTCAGAATTGGCTCCTGGGTAAGCTTTATGAGTCAAATTCCCTAGGTCCTGAGCCAGTTTGTAGAGGTTCCCCTATACTGCAAATGAGTCACCCTGACTTCCTCCGCCTATTTGCGCAAAGACCTCCACAGCAGAGCCCTTAAGGCTCATGGCCAGCTGAAACGCATACAACCGGTTGTCCCATCTACTGACTGGCCAAGAGCTCAAACTGAGCATGATAAGCCTCCCAAGACACCTTGCCATCAAAATCCGGAGGCTTTTTATTCATTGGTGCGTGCATAACGTTTTGCACGACCCGAGTGAGACTCACAGGGACATATTCAGGGGCCGTGGGACCTCCATACACCTGTCACTGGTGCCTAAGGGGTGTGCTGGGTGTTGACTCTTAAGTAAACATTGCTCAGAGACTCTGACTCTGTTACTTAATTCCTGAATTCCTGTACTTCACTTCACACATCGTCCACTATACAGGAAACCTCTTCCCTCACTTCTCTTACCTGGTCACTCTACCTTGCTGTGTATTTCACTTGTCACTTCATTCTCCATTATACAGGAAACTCTTCTCCCAGTTCTCTTACTTGGTTGCTTATTCTCTCAACCTCACTGTGTATTTCACTTTTCACTTTATCCTCCAATATACAGGAAATCTTTTCGCTCACTTCTCTTACCTGGTCGCTTTATTCTCTCTACCTCGCTGCACACCACCTCTGTCGTTCCTTCAGTTTCGTGGTCGCATCCTGCAACTCTCCATTCCACTTCTCATGGTCCTCCTGGAACTCATTTTTCCAAGCTCGGCCTCTCTCATCAAATTCCTCTTGTAGCTGGTGATGTCCCCATTTGCCCATTTTGCTGTTCCTAATCTTCCCTCATGTTATGCTTGGGTTTCTCTTTTTATTGCAGTGCTCTTAACAGGGCGAATGTATCTTTAATTTTGTTCTCGATATTTCTTTTGCTCTTCTTGCTGCTCCTTTTGTTCTTGCTGCTTCTTTTGTTCTTCTGGCTGTTTCTTTTAATCTTGTTGTTCTCTGAACATTGTGCATATATCTCTCTGATGTCCTTTTTGCTGTGCTTTGAACATTGCGAGTATTTCTGCCAGAGACGTTTGCCATTTTGGCAGTCTGTCCATACGTCTCCATCTCTCGAAACGTATCCCCCACCTGACACCAATTGTTACAGCCTTATAAGGTTCCACTGATACGTCCAGAACAACACGTAGGTAGGCCAGGTAGTTAATCAAAAGCAGATTAATAAGCAGAGCTGAGGTAAACTCGCAAAACATTGATTCCTCTCCCACGTTAACTCTATCCTGCACTCACTACAACACATTCACTGGTTGACTAACTCTCCCTGACTCTGTCTGACTGTTCCATCCTTCACTGAATACTCTCATTATTTGACCCACTAACTCTGTCACTGACTATTCACTGATGATAAACTGAACTCCCACACACAACTCACTTTGTCTGTCACTCGTGGCTAGCTAACTAGAACTCAACTGTCTCTTAAAATACTCCTACCCATACAGCCCAGAACACTCAAGAGTCTAGTAATAAGGCACGTTAATTAACACTACACAATAACAACAATGACAAAAACTAATTTTTCAGGTAAAGAAAATAAAACAGACATACCCAGATCCCCAGAATGTTCCTCACATCTCTAGATATAAACATCAGCATAATCCCGTGGCATAACACTTACTTTCTAGAATGTTCCTCACATCTCCAGATATAAAGCACTACCCTAATCCTACCAGCATAACAATATACTAACCGAGAGCAAATATAATTCAAAGCATTATACCTCCTCCAACTACAGAAAGAGTTATTTGACAAAAATGAGATTTCAGCACTAGAGAGAGAGAGAGAGAGAGAGAGAGAGAGAGAGAGAGAGAGAGAGAATGTATGTATGTAACAGTGCTTTAATGTTTGTCTTATTTTAATACTGACTGTGGAGTAGGTACCGTTGCCCTCCCACGCCACTCGCTCGTAGTCCCGAAGGTCATATCCAGCTGGGTATAAATACATGGAAGGTGAGTCCACAGACTGCTAGTACGTATTATGTGTTTTTCATTGGATTTGATTGTCAACCGAATCAGGTAGACAGACAGATAGATAAACTGAATGATTGGTTGGCTGATTGATTGACAGACTGACAGTCAGACAGATAAATAGATGGATGGAGAGAGAGAGAGAGAGAGA
>JAGKTI010002733.1:3317-27632 GCA_018397915.1 Birgus latro | reverse complement strand
AGATGCCCAAGTCCCAGACACCCCAAGTCCCGGATATTTTGTCCTCAGGTCCTTGGACACCAAAAATGGCCATAAAATGTAAAAATGAAAAAAAAAAAAAAAAAAGTTTTCATCTCTACTTTGAATCTGCGACACAGTGACTAACAGCTGTGTTTTGGCGCGTAGTTCCTCCGACGTCCTCTAGAGCACCCTTGCATCCTCCCCATTTCCCACCTACCTACCATCGTGACTGCGCGCTCGTCACTATGACTGCCCACGTTCTCACTTTTGTGGTGCTGCCTTACCTGCTGCAGGCCCTGCTGTTCCTCTGCTGCATCTTACCCATGTTTGTGATGATGGCCCCACCACTCGAGAAGAGAAAACGAATGGTCCTGACTCTGAATAAGAAGGAGATATTGGAGAAGGTGGATGCAGGATGGTTGACTTCCCGCATACTCTGTGAATTCAACCTGGCTAACTCTACCTTTTTTGATATCGATAAATCCTGGGACAAACTCACCCAGTACACAGCAGACTTCGCATTGAAGACCAAACGCAATGTGCAGAGGAAGATTATGTACCCTCCCAGTTTTGCAGAAGTCGACCACTCCACGCTGATTTGGTATAGTCAACAACGTGCTGCTGGTGTGCCTGTGTGTGATGCAGAGCTGTAGGCTGCTGCTGAGAAGTTCGCAAGGTTACATGACACCCCAGACTTCAAGGCATCCAAAGGGTGGCTCTTCGCTTTCAAACTATGACATGGACTTACCAACTGTGAGGCCCATGGTGAAGCTTTGAACACAAGCAAGGATGGAATAGAAGAGTTTCGGCACAAGGTGAAGGGCTTGATCGACAAGGAGGGCCTCACTCTTGGTCAGGTCTACAACACTGCCGAAACTGGTCTCTTCTATTGCTTGCTGCCCACGAACACCCTAGCAGAGGAGACGGAAAAACGTGTACCTGGCTGCAAGCTCTCGAAGCAACGGGTACCTGCATTGTGTAGTGCCAATGCTAACGGCATGCACCAGTGCAAGCCCATTATTGTTGGCTGTGCAAACTAGCCTCAGTGCCTTCGTGGGTTGATGGATGTCCTTCCTGTCATTTAGTACCATTCTGTGAAGGCTTGGTTCACAGCCAAGATCTTCAAAGACTGATTTCACCAGCATTTTGTCAAGGAGGTCATCCATTGTCAGACGAACGCAATGGGAATCCCACGCAACCAGGTAAAGGCTCTCCTTCTGGACAATGCACCTGCTCGTCCTTTCGACAAGGAGTTGGTGGCTGAGAATTGCCACATTAGGTGCTTGTTTTTGCCACCTAATACCAATGCTCTCATCCAACCTGGACCAAGGAGTGATTGTGGCTACAAAGAGGCTATACCATCAGAAGTTCCTGGACGAGGTGATGGTTGTTCTTGAGGACGAGGATGAGCGCAAGGATTACGGGACATGCGAGGCCAACTGACTGTGGAAAACCTTTGTCGCTACAACCTCAAGTCAGCCATCTACAACAGGGCCAGTGCATGGAGGGAGGTTCCTGTCAAGACTCTGGAAAGTGGTTGGTCTCGTCTGCATCTCGGAGCCGAAGTGGTGCACGACTTTCTAGGTTTTGATGTGGATGACTTCCGTGCGCGTTTTCATGCAGATGGCAATGAGGTGGATGTGGACGAAGTGCATGAGTGGTTGGATGATGACGAGGGCAATCCTGGGTATCAGATCATGTCTGATACTGAGATCGCATCTTCAGTTGCAGGTACAAGTACCCAGCTGGAAGATTCCAATGAGGACAGCAAGGATGATGCAGACTCCTCCCAGCATGCCACTACTCCAGCCATCCCCAAGCTGAGCGCACTCCAGGAGCACATCGAGTTCATTCTGGACTACTTTGAACGCCCAGACTGCATCAGGGAGATGGGGCCCCTGGGACTTGTGGAGGAAGTGTGCACTTTTAGGCAGTGCATCATCAATCGCCGGAATCGCTGTTCCTCACGTCAATCAACCACTGATACCCTTTTCAGGCCTGTGACCCCCGATGTGCCCAGCCCTGGCTCCACACCACTGCCTCACCAAGACCTGCCTTCCACCTCCGAGCCACAGCCCAGCACATTGGCCACGGTGGAGTCTCCACTGAATGTGAGTTTGTGGCTATCTTCAGAGTCGTCTGCAGTGGGTAGCCCATCACCACGTCACAGCAATGCACTCCTCGGCCACCTGCAACACCTACTCTCTGGCTCTGACTGAATAAACAGCAAAAACTCACCACTAGACCACATAGGAATTCAAGTGTTGTGCAGTGTTAAGAAATTAGAGTTCAGAGTGCAAAGGATTAAGTGCTGAGTGAAACACTGGCGTGCTGAAACTGGCATGGAGCAAGTAAGAAAAGAAAGTGCAGTGTTAAGAAATTAGAATTCAGAGTATGGATTAAGTGCAGAGTGCAACACTGGCGTGTTTCAAGTGCAGCGCAAGGAAGAACAGAATGTGCAGTGTTAAGAAATTAGAATTCAAGGTGCAAAAGATTTAATGCAGTGCAACACTGGATTACTGTACGTGATTTAAGTGCACCTTCACCACTGTCAGAGCGTGAGAAGAGGCGGGTTAATCTTTGCGACAGCCACGGACGTGTAGTAAGTTCCTTGTACACTTCCAAAAATTTTCCATACTCACTTCTAATTTCTCATTCTCTGCTTCCTTTGAATTTATTTCATGGTTTCTATCCCCTGTTTGTGTGCATAGGGTCTTAAATAGGTGCTGTGCATGTCTGGTAGGGAGTTAATTAGGTGGCTTTCAAAGTTAGGTTGGGTTGAGGTCCATAAGTACCTGTCCAGGGACACTTTTCCCAAGTCCCGGACAAAACCAAGTCCTGGACATGCCTTTGGCTCTATTACGTCGGATCTTGGAGAGATTACTGTATACTGTATGCATGTATATATATATATCATTCATCATCATCATCTGGACCTCCTATCCCACCCTAGGGCAGGGTGAGGATTAGCAATGTCCAGACAGCCCAAATTTGCTCAATCCAATGGGCCATGCTTCCAATCACTCATGATTCAAACCCCCAGAATCCTGGCCCTATCGGATATGCCAAAAAACATTCACCATGTTTTGTAGCTTCGCATAAACATATCTGATAGAGTCAGTCCGGACACTGCTACGTTAAAAAAGGGAGCCAAATCCCTGATCATGCACTTCTCCTCACAACAATCATCCAGCCAGCTCAATTTTTTGTCAGTTCCCTAGCCTCACCGACTTCCAAAACTCTCTTCCTCACACACTCATCCACTATATCTCTCCACCTTCTCCTTGGCCTACCTCGCCTCCTCCCTCCTTCAAATTCCCTCAGATATACCTTTTTCACCACTCTATTGTTATCCATTCTCTCTACATGACCATACCATCTCAGAACACTCTCTTCCCCAGGTGGCGTGAGGGGAGGCAGAAGGGCGTCCCACTCGGCTACAGGAGGGTTGGGCCGAGCCAGAGACTTGCTCCTCTAGAGGAGCTTCCAGTCTAGTGGAGGAGGGTAACCGGCGGTCACTCCCTCTGCTTGACAGACCCGGCTGGCGCTGCCACAACTCCATGCCGGAGACACAGGAGGAGATCCGGCAGATGCTCCTCCGGCCTGGCAAGTCCCGCGGACGTTGCCTAAGATCCCAAACTGAGGAGTGGAGGAAGGAGATCTGGCGGATGCTCCTTCCGCGTGGCAAGTCCAGCCGACGTTACTGGGGCACCACTCATCCCGGGGGCGGCAGGAGGGAGAGATCCGGTGGACGCTTTCAACTGGGCAGATCCAGTGGACGCTCTCAACTGGGCAGGTCCAGTGGACACTAACACGCTCCTGCTGCCGGGGGATAGTCGCAGCCGCGGAGTACCCGGTGGGTGCCTCTGCTATGGCAAGTCCGGCAGATGCTACCAAGGCTCTGCTCCCTTTCCTGGGACAGGCAAGAGAGATTCGGCGGACCGGCGGACATAACCGTGCCTCTGCTCCCGAAGGCGGGTGGCAGAAGAGGGAGAACCGGAGGATGTTGCTGTGCCGCTGCTCCCATGGGATGACGTAGGGCTGAGAAGACCAGTGGTCATTCTTCCTTTACTAGCAGTTCCCAAAGGATCTGCCGTGGACCTATGTGGGACTGATTCAGTGCAAGTCCCACCTCGAGTCTGGCAATGGCTGCTGCAGCCAGAGAGTAATGTCCCCGGACTGCTAACTTGGTGTTGGTCCGGTTGTGGGGAGGAGGGGCATATGGGAGAAGGTGAGGTGGGCCAGTGTGGCCCGGAAGGTAGAGTCACCTGTCCGGTGTCACCTTGTAGGGTGGTTGTCACCTCCCCGTCATCTCCTTGGTGGGTGGGGGTGTGGTTGTCGGGGTGCATTTTAGGATGCATTGGCAATTTAAAGGTCTACATCTGAGCATTCTCACAGAAGTTCACTGTTAGGAGAGAGAGCAGAGAAAGATCGGCCGGATGGAAGAGTGAACTGGATGGGCAGAGATGGTGATGAGTGGTGAGGCATGAGTGGGGGTAACCCGCCATGTACAGATGGGTGTTGCAGGTTTGCTGGTATGGGCATCATGAAGGTTTAATATAAGAATTTTTCCAAGCAGGAAAACAAGGGTGAGAACAAAAAAAGTAACTGATTAGTGTTGCCTCTCTTTTCACTCACTTGCCTATCATGTGTGTGTTGTAGCCGAGGGCAGAGAGGCGTTCCGGGAGTAGTGTCACGTTGATCGTCAGACCAGTGGGCACCAAGTCCGGTATGGGGCGATCCTTAACAGGATATCAAATTAGACAAGGGTTTCCTAATGACAGTCGTATAGAGAATTATGAAGCATGGCAAATACTGGCAAATTCTTGAACCAGAAATAACTGGATCTATTTGTAGACTGGCTTTTTGATTTACAGTGTCATGTGTCATATAGGTCAGTATAAATTACCAGGATTTTTTTTGAATAACTTTTGTATGTAAATTTCTGAATGTGTATAAAAGAACTGTACAAGTGGAAGTAGCGAGACCTGTCGTCCAAGATGGTATGGGTAGTATCCTGAGAGTAGTGCTGAGCGTGTGGGTGTGCATACAGGCTGAACGTAGCTCTGGTCCAGCACCACACCCTCGTCCACCAACTGCTGTAAGTTAGGCGTCAGCACCCCGGCGTCATGCCACGACACGTCATTCCACCCTGAATAGATATACACACATGAAAGAACACACACACACACACACACCAAAGATATGGGAGAGAGATGTACCGCTCCGATGCCAGGCGAAATCAGCTCCAAATGGCCCTTACCTAAAAAGTATCTTTATATGAGTCAAGCTCTGTACTAGGTCCAACTAAATATTGTCCTAATATAAAAGAGAAAGTTTAAGTAAAAAGTGTTGTTCCAAAAACAGAATACAACAAATAGTGCAGATGCGCCGGACAAGCGAATCAGCTGATTAGTGTTCTGGCTACGGCGTGCGGAATGTAAGCTATGGCCCTGTCAGTATGTAGTGTACATTCTTTTCATAATACCACAAGATGAGTACCATGTTTAGCAAAGTAAATATGGAAGAAGTTAAGAAAAGGGACAAAGGTAGAAAGCAGGATGAAGATTTCTACCCGGAACTGGTGGATATGGAGACATACAACAAGTTGGTTGAACGATTGAACAGATAAGAGAAGGCATTTCAGAGTGAAATAGATGAAATTAAAAAGCAGTTGCACATGCAGAAGGGGAGAAATGAAAAATTAGTAAAGGAAGTTAACAGGAAAGACAACAATAGATGAGTTTTTAGTTGAGGTTGGTACACTCAGAAGGAAGATTAGTGGAATGGCAAGCACAGTTGTCAACCATGAGAGTATTATGGAAGAATTCAGAAATACTAGCACTCTGATAGATTATAGCAGTGATACTGAGGAGAAGATAACCCAGGTGAATGAAGCGATGCAAAGCTACAAAAATGATGTGGAAACCACATATGCTGAATTGGTGAAAGTAAAGAAAGACTTAGAAACAAGAGCTGAAGAAAAGAGCATTAAAAAGGAAGTAAAGAAAATAATCCAAAACAATCCAAAATTGGTCAAAGATTCAGCAGACATCAACAAATCTATAGTAATCACTGGTATACAGGAGGATGAAATAAAAAACAAGATTTCGAGAGACCAAAAGGAGATGGTAAATGTAATGAACATTTTGAAGGAAGTATCAGAGGAAATCTGTAGGACAGACATAGAGGAACACAAAAGACTAGGGAAGTACGAGAGAAATAAATCAAGGCCACTGAAAGTCAACTTCCAGAGTGTAAACACTGTGGAGGAAATACTGAAAAATGCAAACAAACTCATGGAAAAAGAGGATTTCAAAAATGTATGGATAAAAAAATGCCTAACTCAAGAGGAACTAGGATTACTAAAAGAAAAGAGGGAGGAGGAAAAAACAAAGAATGAGGGAAGATCAGAGGAAGAGAAGAACACATTTTTTTTTTTAACAAAGTAATAGGATTGCAGGTACGAAAGTGGAGGGAATAGAAGGGTGGAAGGTAGTAAACACAAGTCATTATAAGTATGAAAACAAGATGATTAAGTTGATGTACTCAAATGTAGAAGGAATGGTATCTAAATTACTAGAGATGAGTGATTACATTAAAGAGAAGGAACCACATATTATTTGCCTAACTGAAACAAAATTAACATCAAGGATATCAAATGACACCCTAAACCTAGAGGAATACAATGTATGGAGAAGAGATAGGAGATTAAAAAAAGAAGGAAGAATCATAATATTAACAAAGAAAAATCTGCAAATCAAAGAAACAGAACCAGATATACCCTCACAGGTAGAACTGACAGCAGTAGGGATTAGTACATCCGAAGGGAAATTAACTGTGGCAAATTTATACATGCCACCTAATTCAAACATTTGGGAAAAAAGCGAATATGAAAAACTGGCAGAGTACAATTCAAAATTTAAGAGCATTACTACATAGAATGGAGGAGAAATCAGAAAGAATGATACTATCTGGAGATTTCAGTACAAATATAAATTGCAATACTCTAGAATCAAAAAGCCAGGAAAGCTGTTGGGACCAAAAGCTCCTGGACCTTGTGCAGGAGTTTTTCCTAACGCAACATGTAAAAGAAAGCACCAGAAAAAGAGGCATGATGTACCATCAGTACTAGATCTTATATTTACTAGGCAAGAAAATGATATTGAAAGTATTATGTATCACCCTCCATTCGGCAAAAGCGACCATGCAGTATTAAATTGCAACTTTAGGAATGCATATGACATAGTTAACAGTAATGAAAGTTACAAAAAGAGCCTAAACTACAAAAAGGGCAATTATCATGACCTAAAGAAATACTTCTTAGAAAAAGATTGGGAAAAAGAGCTTAGAGGACAAGATTTAAATGTTATATAAAGAAAATTCTATGAACTTTATGAAACAGGGGTCCAAAATTACATCCCCCAGCACAAAGAAACAGAAATGAAAATAAACAAATGGTTTAATAAAGAATGTAAAAAAAAATCAAAAGAAAAAGAGACTTGTTGTGGAATAGATAGAGAAGACACAATAGTGAGAGGGCATATAACAACTATAAACAGGCAAGAAATGAATACACAAGAATAAGGAGAGAAATCCCCAAACAGTTTGAGGACGACATCATAAACAAAAGTAGTGATCAACCGAAGCTATTTTACAGCTACATCCGAAGCAAAACCAAAGTAAAAGATAAAATACAATCCATTACAGATGAAGGGATCTTATATACACAAGAGAAAGATATCTGTGAAGTACTAAATAAGAATTTCCAATCAGTTTTTACAGTAGAAAATAAATTTGCAAGGGATGATATGGAACATGCATGCCCAAAACATATTACCAGATATAAAAATATCAGAAAAAGAAATACAGGAAGACTTAAGTAAATTAGACAAAAGAAAAGCAAATGGTCCAGACGAAATTTCATGTTGGGTGCTACATGAATGTGCAAAGGAGTTAAGTAGACCATTATCGTTAATATCCAAGGAATCCTTGGGTTAAGGTAAACTACCAGATATTTGGAAGAAAGCAAACATTGTCCCCTTATTCAAGAAAGGGAATAGACAAAATCCACTCAACTACCGACCAGTATCACTAGCCAGTGTTGTAAGTAAGATACTGGAAAAACTAATAAGAAAAGTTTGGATAAACCATTTAGAACACCACAATATAACAGAAAGGCAATTTGGTTTCAGAAAGGGAAAATCATGTGTTACTAATTTATTAAGCTACTATGACAGTTGCAGAAACATACAGAAAAGAGAAGGATAGGTGGACAGTATCTATCTAGATTTCAAGAAAGCATTTGGCAGAGTACCGCTCCAAAGACTTTTATGAAAACTGTACCATCATGGAGGAATCCAAAGCAAACTGTACTGTTGGATGCAAGATTTTCTCAGAAAAAGGGAAATGAGAACAGTACTAAGGGGAAATTACTCATCATGGAGGGAAGTGACTAGCGGAGTTCCACAGGGCTTAGTGCTGGCACCAATTATGTTTTTAGTGTATATAGTCTAAACGACATATATAATAATACTGGAAATGAAAGCTCTTTAAATATGTTTGCTGATGATGCAAAAATACAAAGGAGAATTACTAACATAGACTCTTGTAAAGAGCTACAAGAAGAGTTAAATAAACTTCATGAATGGAGTAATAAATGGCATATGGAATTCAATGTGGACAAGTGTCATGTAATCAAGTTTGGTAAAAGTGGAAAAAGACCAGATTGGGATTATAAATTAGGAGGTAAAACCCTACACACATCAGAAAGAGAGAAGGACTTAGGTTTGATTATCAATAACCGACTAACTCCGGCAGACCACATAAATGAAAAGGAACGGAACATGTATACACTGCTTGCAAATATGAGAATAGCATTCACATACATTAATGAACACATGCTGCAGAAGATAACAACATCTTTCATCAGACCAACCCTGGAGTATGCATCGGTAGTCTGGAATCCTCACCTCAAGAAACACATAGATAAGATTGGAAAAGTTCAAAGGGCTGCTACAAGATGGGTACCAAGCTTAACCCGTCACATCCTGACCGATTTCCTACCTACTATCTATCTATCTATTGCCAGACGCCATAATCCCGTAAGGGGTGGCCAGTTGACTTTGAGTTATTTGTTTAACAGGGAGGGGCACTTGTAACGCAGAAAATTTTAGGTTCACCCTCCGAAAGAATATTCCACCGCTGTAGCACCAGTGTCGTGCCGAAAAAGTTAGCACTGTGAAGTAATTTAAATTAATAAAGATAATCTATATCACACTGCATATGACACCAGTGTAGTAATAAAAATTTTGATACTAAATAAAATTAATAATTCCACCGCTTAAGACACCAGGTGTAGAGACCACCAATATAGGATTGCCTCACCTGGTACTTAGACTGATGAATTTAATTCGGTGTTTTCTGTTTACTGCCAGAGTAGATATCCTAGAGTTATTAAGAAGGCCTCGTTAATTTGATTAACACCAAGATGAAACATCATCAGATAATAATTTAAATAATTTGGTATGCTGCCACCACCCAGCTGTTGCCGGGAAAAAAAAAGTATTAAGATATACGCCCCGTACGGTGGAAGAGGGGACAAAGAGGGCTATGGCAGTAACAGGGTAGCCTGAGTATAATATTTGAGAGCGTGGATTTTATAGATGAACGTTGCCTTGTGGGCCATTTGATCTCATGTATTACTCCCCGGAAGATTTATACCAAACACATTCTAAAAGTAAAGTATACTTATCTATATTGCTAACCTTAAATTACACAGAGTGAATAGAACTACGAACAGGAATTAGTTCTGGAGCATAGTAATGCATTAGCCTCCGAAACCACCAGGAAAAATAAATCTGAGAGAATGGAAGCTCTCTTCTCCACGGTGTATAAATCACCTGACTCACATTTCACAGTACAGGAAATTATTCAAGAGTATACCACTACAGCAGTACCTTGGGCTTTACATCCAACAAGATGTTGATTAATCTGTTCACAGAAGAACTACTCGCCCGATACAAAACACACGTACATAAAGAATTCACTCAACTCGACTGTGATATAGAAAATTACAACAACAGGAGAAACTCACATAAACCACGGTCTCAAAAGGACTCGTAGTGATACCCAATCCACAACGTGTACACAGTTCACTCTACTTTTAAAGAAAACCTCCCCACTCTCGATGGGCCCGCACAACAACACATCTATGTAATAATCAGATGCCCAAGATCAACTCAACATGTAAACTCAGCGCTCGCTGTACTCTGCATGACGAAGCAATACAACACTCCGCTTCTCACTCACTTATAACCAAAATATTACACTTCATGAATAAAAGGCTTACTAAGTGGACCATACAACTTTAACGACACTGTGAATTGAAAGGGACTAAGTGGAAACGTGTAAGGGCTTTGGCACTAGAGGCTGCGAGACTACGCAGACGCCGGGTAGACTCCGTGACGCCACACCATATCTGCGGAGTTCCGCCCTCCATGAGATTCAACTCAGAAGTCATAATAGCATTGATAAATATTATCAGACAACTTACTTTATATATAGTTAGAATGTCAACTAATTATGGTGACGCATGGGGGAGAATTACTGTGAATTACTCGGGACCATACCTGCAGAATTCCGCCCTCCATGAGATTCAACTCAGAAGGGACGCTCCGTGGGCAGGGGCCGCAGGACACCCCGCTAAAACCTGCAACGTTCTTACTCCCCGTTCTGACTTCGACCAATTACTCTACAGTCAACTTGTTATACCATCGTCCAGGAATTTAGCAACAAGGAGTTTACAGTCCTCTACTTATACAAAATGACTTATGATGATTTAAATTTTGTGGTAATGACATAGGTCTAACAATTTGAAACGATGCCCAAAGTCACGCATTGACATAATTTCTCTTTGTTTCGTGTTGGTACTGGCCTATGTGATCTGGTGACTGTGAAAAATAAATTAATTTCGTAGATAACATTGACAATAATCAATAATCAGACTTTACCTAAGTTTTTAGACAACACTATTTAATACAACAAGATGATAAACACAAACTCAACTACAAAATTCTGAATTCCAGGTGTAAATACGACTCATTGCGAATTTCAATCTCGAGTCAACTTTCTACGCCTCTTTATCGAAACCAGACATGAATTTGCGCGTCCAACACACTCCACACGGTCCACATACTAACAATAATACACCCCTACTACACTTTTACTAAAATCAAGCCCAAAAATGAATTACAAGATCCACTTCCCATATGTTACATCATCTTAACAGGGTCCAGAATCACACTTACATCATACATAACCTAACGTAAATTGCATACATATTATACTTACACTATACTTATACTAACTTATAACACACTTATACTAACTTATATTATACTTAAATTACACACTAACATTTTCAGCATTACACACTAACCCTCCACCAACCCACTTGCTGACACGTAGGGAGCACGTAAGATTTCCTACCTACCATATCACAAAATCCCGAGCATTTTTGGGAAATTTTTTTATTGGCTCAAACCTTCGCTTTTTGAGAAACATCGAAAATTCATAGAGAAATCGCGATCCTGTGCTTAAAACTGTTGATACAGGTGTCATGCAACCTTACGTTTTCCTTCTTTTTCAGGGTACCTGGCTAAAGAAAACGAGCTATGGAAGGGTTAACTGATTCAAGCCACTCTCAATTACTATCTCTATCTATCTATTGCCAGACGCCATAATCCCGTAAGGGGTGGCCATTTGACACTGAGTTATTTGTTTTACAGGGAGGGGCACTAACCCTCCACCAACCCACTTGTTGACACGTAGGGAGCACGTATGGTTTGGTTATATGGTTACCACCCAGCGTTGTAAATAGTTTCTTGGTTTACAGGAAACCATTTGGCTTGTCACTCAATGTAAAGCCACCTGTAAAGGAAAGAAAAGCAATAAGAAGTGACAGGAAAGATGGGAGAAATAGGAAGAGAGGAGGGCAGGCTCAGAAAGAGAATGATAAAGGCTAAGGAAGAAGTAGGCAGCACTACATCAAGTGAGTGGATGATGGTCGCCACCACCTACCACTACTCTCAATTACGTATTTATTTATGTATTTGGTACGAATTTATGTGTAGTAACAGAATATACAGTATTGGTTTTAACACATTTATATAGGCAATAGAAGCACTGTTCAGTTACCAAACACACCCACATATGGCATCTTGCTTTATGACATTACCACCTCATCACTTCTGTTTGTTTCTTGCTCTAGCTTCTTTATTTCTTTGTCCTCCACCTCAAGAAACACTTTCACGTTGAATTTCGTCAATGGAGAGACCGTGGGGCAACATACCTTTACTGGCCAGCTTACTGCTAACAGGTGAACTGCCCAGTGTGGGGGGAGGGGGGAGGGGGAGTTAGGTGGGGCCAGGCAGTATCCCCGCTTGACAGCAGGTAGAGGAAGGCCTCCCACATATGCCTACCAAAAATCACCTGTGAAACTTGAAAATTGTGCAAATTATGACCCTTGCAATTGCGCGACGTACCCATATGTCGATGGGTATGGCTGTGACAAAACATCGCGACGTACCTATACGTCAATGGGACTCTGTTGGTTAAGGGATCTAAGCTATGAAGAAAGATTAGAAAAACTAAATCTGCCAACACTACAGGAAAGAAGAAAAAGAGGAGACATGATTATGCTATATAAATGCATATCAGGGAAAGAGAAAATAGACATAAATGAATATATAACCTATGGGGAAGTATCAGCAAGAGGACACTGCATAAAAAGAGAGGTGATAAAGACGTAAGGAAATTTAGTTTCCCAAATAGGGCAATTGATCAGTGGAATGCACTACCGAATGAAATAGTGTGTCAAAACAATTCATAAATTTAAGATGTATGATAAAAATGGTTTAAGACACGGGACAATACGAGCTTGACTCCTCCCTGTAAGAACACACACACACACACACACAGACAAAATAAGCGCCAGTCCAACCACACAGAGACTGGCTTGTGGCTGATTAGTGAAGCGTTTAGGAAGCAGTCATTTTATTAGTAACTCCCTATTTTGGTATTCAGGATGATTAATACTTTGACTTGTAGCACCAAGTCAATAGGCAGAAGCAAGATGTGGAATAATGCCATTTAGAACAGTGCCAAGCTGCTAAAAATACTGCTTAAGGCACTTTTCTCAAAGAACGATACTACGCTCCCCTCCTGTCCAGTTTGTGTGCTGTGTCACTGAACTTGGTCTAGTGTCCAACCGAAAACACCATAAGATGGCGCATATCTAATGGGCAGCATTACTCATTAACCATAGCTTCATCGGCCATGTTGGCTGACATCTAACTACCTCCCCATTACCATGTCAGGAGCAATAAAAGCAAATGGGGACAGAGAAAATCTTTCACAAATTACAAGACTAACTAAGCATGATTCATAGCAGCCATAGTAGGCATTATGGTCCGTTTGGCTTCATCAGACGGAACCTGATCACTTGAATACCTTGAATACTAAGTCGTGGTTGCCTGAAATTCAGTGAATCTTAGTTATGAGGTGGGAATGAATCTCATAGATAACAGAAAAATCAAACCTGTCTGACTACACTTCGCCACTAACCAAGCTAAACGAGGACAGAAATCTGGTCAAACTAAATATGGTAGGGAAATGTTTACCTTGGACTCTTTCAACGATAAACAAGACAGTCACCACCTTCAGTAAAACAATTACAGCATCGAGTTAATCTCATATCCCAAGTGGTACACCAAAAACTTCAACTATAACTTCTTTCAAAAAATTAAAGTCAACAAGGGTAGAAAAAATATCAACCACCCATAAGTAGTACAAAAATTAATGAACCCAAACGCCACAAACGAACTAATCTAAACATGCAAGTAGGAAAAAAAAAACTTTGTGGACACCAGATCTCTTTGCTCAGACCTACTCTTCCAATTCCACCTTAGACAATTCCGGTGCCATTCCTCTATCACTTCCCCGCTCTGACTTCCTCATGACTAACGTTAAAATTTCTTCAGCTGATGTATTTTCAGCCATCACTGGCCTCAATACTAACAAGGCATATGGTCCTGATGGGGTCCCTCCTGTTGTCCTCAAGAACTGTGCTTCTGTGCTTACACACTACCTAGGTAAACTCTTTCGCCTTTGTCTGTCAACTTGTACATTTCCTTCTTGCTGGATGTTTGCTCTCATTGAGCCAGTCCCAAAGAAGGGTGACCATTCCCAACTCTCTAACTATCGTCCAATTGCTTGAACATCTTGTGTCTCGAAAGTGTTTGAGTCTATTCTTAACAGAAAAATCTTAAAGCATCTTTCCTATCACAACCTTCTTTCTGATCGTCAGTGTGGGTTCCGTCGGGGATGCTCCACTGGCGATCTTCTCACCTACCTTTCAGACTCCTGGTCATCCTCCTTTCGGGACTTTGGCGAAAGCTTTGCCATTGCGCTTGACATCTCAAAGGCTTTCGATTGAGACTGGCATAAATCTTTAATTTCCAAACTGCCCTCTTACGGTTTCTATCCTTCTATCTGTGCCTTCATCTCTAGCTTCCTTTCTGGTCGTTCTACAGCCGCTGTTGTAGACGGCCACCGTTCTTCTCCTAGATCTATCAACAGCGGTGTTCCTCAGGGTTCTGTATCACCAACTCTCTTCCTTTTATTCATCAATGACCTTCTAAGCTGTACATCTAACCCTATCCACTCATACGCTGATGATTCCACCCTTCACCTTTCCATTCGGTTCCCGCAACGCCCATCTCAGCAGTTACTTCAACACAAAAGGGATGAGGCTATGGCACACCTAATGTCTGACTTGGCTCGTATCTCTGACTGGGGCAAAAAAAATCTTGTTTTTCATGCATCAAAGACTCAGTTCTTGCACCTATCAACAAGACAAAACCTTCCACAGGAGTACCGCTGATGTTTAATAATGTCCAACTCGTTCCTACATCATCCTTGAACATGCTTGGGGTTTCATTCACTCGGGATTTATCTTGGAAAGAACATATTACATCTCTTGTGAAATCTGCTTCCAAGAGATTATGTGTGCTAACCCAACTCCGAACCTTCTTTACCCCTACACAGATGTTGACTTTATACACGGGTTTTATTCGCCCCTGTTTGGAGTACAACTCTCATGTGTGGCGAGGATCCCCACATACAGCCCTTCTCAATAGGGTGGATTAAGGGATTAAAGAATCCCCGAGCTAGACCTTACAATGAGATCATATAGCCCAGCTAGGTAACAGGAGGGCGCTACCCCTCCCGGCACGGCAGTCCCGGGCGCTGCTCGAACTCGCTACCCCCCCGGTCCCGAGCTTGATGCTCTACCTCTGAGCCACCGTGCCCCCAAGGTCAATAGGGTGGAGTCAAAGCCTTTTCGTCTCATTAACTCTCCTCTTACTAGCTCCCTTTAACCTCTGTCTCTCCGCCGCACTGTTGCATCTTTATCTCTTTTTTATTGCTACTTCAATGGCCACTGTTCCTCTGAACTGCCTACTTGCATCCCTCCACCTCTACGACGGGCACGTAGTACCCGTCTAGCAACAAAACTCTCATCCCTTTTCTGTCCAAACTCTCTAATGCAAGAGTTAACCGTTACTCCCAGTCCTTCATTTATGCAACTGGTCAACTCTGGAACTGTCTTCCTCTGTCTGTATTTCCTACTTCCTATAAACTCTACAGTCTTTCAAACGCAGTGTGTCCAGGCATCTCGAAATGAACGGATCTTGAATTTGGCTCTCTTTTGTGTTGTTTTTGTTTATTCTTGGAAGGAACGGTTTGCGGGCCCATGGCCTTTGGTTCCTTCTTCCTTGCATAAAAAGAAAAAAAAAACATAGAACGAATAGTAACAAATTTGAGACAAAAATAACAAATATCCACCCATCAATAAAGAAAAAAAAATCACCTCTAACAGCCCACGAAGTTTTAATGAACAGCGATGGAACTATCCCCAGCAAGAAGGAACAAACAAATGACCTATTAAACGATTACGAATGAATGAGTCACAAAAACACTAATCCAAAATAAGAATCCCTCCCCCCCAAAAAAAAAATAGAAACACATAACATCACCTTCAATCACCTCACAAGCCCTGCAAATGATAATATAAGAAGTCCTGACTGAATTTCAGATATCCACTTAAAGAACCACAGTTCCTTCATTTCTGTAACATTCGCTGCCTTTCCTCTAACTTTCGCTCTGTTGAGCACCACCTCTTCTCCTCTAAACCTAACCTTCTCTTTCTCTCTGAGACTCAGCTGTCTGAGGCAACTGACAGCAACCCCTTTTCTGTATCCTCCTACTTTCTCTACTCTAATTTCAAAGACAAAGGTGGCTGTTGCGTATATTTATGCAACAATCTATCTTGCTCTCGTGTTCCTTAACTTGATTCTTCTGAATTCTCTACTCTCTGGCTTCGGCTTTCCTGTCATTCTCTGACTAAATATATCTATGCTGTTTACTTATCTCCTAATTCTACTATCAAAAATTCTTTGACTATCTTACTTCTACGATGGAACACATTCTATCCATTTCTCCTTTCTATTTCAATGTTCACCACCACCTCTGGCTCTCCTCTCCTTTCACTGATCCACCTGGTGAACAAGCCTACATCTTTTCTATCCTTAGAGCAGCTTGTACAGCACCCTACCCGTATCCCTGACCGCCTCGGAGAGTTCCAACATACTTGACCTTTTCCTAACAACTAATCCTTCTGCTTACACTGCTTCTAAGAGATTAGGTGTGCTAAGCCGACTCTGAACCTTCTTTACCCCTGCACAGTTGTTACTTTGTACACGGGTTTTATTCGCCCCTGTTTAAAGTACAACTCTCATGTGGGGGGGGGCTCCCCACGCACAGCTCTTCTCAGCAGGGTGGAGTCAAAGGCTTTTCGTCACATTAACTCTCGTCCTCTTACTGATTCCCTTCAACCTTTGTCTCTTCGCCGCACTGTTGCATCTTTATCTCTCTTCTATCGCTACTTCAACAGTCACTGTTCCTCTGAACTGTCTGCTTGCATCCCTCCACCTCTACGACGGGCACGTAGAACCCGTCTAGCAACAAACTCTCATCCCTTTTCTGTCCAACTCTCTAATGCAAGAGTTAACCGTTACTCCCAGTCCTTCATTTATGCAACTGGTCAACTCTGGAACTGTCTTCCTCTGTCTGTATCTGTATTTCCTACTTCCTATGATCTCCATTCTTTCAAACACAGTGTGTCCAGGCATCTCGAAATGAGTGGATCTTGAATTTGGCTCTCTTTTGTATTGTTTTTGCTTTTTCTTGGAATGAACAGTATAGTGGGCCCATGGCCTTTGGTTCCTTCTTCCTTGAATTAAAAAAAAAATAAAATAAATAAATACCCTCATTTCAATTTTCAATATTTGGACTCTCAATCAAATCTCCTGTATCTGGAAGAAGGCAATCATCATCCCTAGCCTCCAACCAGGAAGACATTTCAACTGTCGTGCATCATATGGACTAATATCACTGTTTTGTGCAGTCTCTCAAAAAAATATCCCCCCCCCCGACCCGATATTTCTGTAAATGAACACAAGACGGCATGCACGAAAGATCTAACAACTAAAGATGAGTCACAAAGACTCATGGTAATTACTACATGTGTCTAACTGACAGCTGGTGACTCTCCCTTAGTAGGACAGCAGGTCTAGCAACATAATGCAGGTGAATGTAATTACCATTCAGAAGCCTTCATCCATTGTGTCACATTGTATTGATGAGGAAAAGGGCCGATACTTTCTTGAGAGGCTGTACAACACTGGAAATAATGAAAAGGTTAATCTTATACACCGCCCCCTACATCCTTCTGTCTGGCTCCCAACATGGATTCTGACCTAACCACTCAATCACCGCGCACCTCGCCAAGTTGACCCAACTCATCCTAGCTGGCTTCAGCAAGAAGAAACCACCACAGAGAACCACGGTATCAGCAACGGTCATAACAGAAGCTTTTGACAGAGTCCCCACGCACACATCCTGATGTACCAAATCCTAAACCCAAACTTGAAAAATAACGATTAAAAATGACTGGTCACCCATCTCATGGGCCGACAAGCTCAGGTATCTGTACCATAGCCGAAGTTCTGCAATCAGAATACTATCCAAGGGTGTCCCACAGGGCTCAGTTATTTCTCCTTATATTTTTAAATTTCCCCTCGGCAACCTACCAATCCCTCTTACTTCAGTAACAATACTGTATCATGCAGATAACTCGGTAGCTTCACAACACTGCAGAACCGAACAAGCAGTGGCCCACCACAGATGCGATCTGTACTCACCAGAATATGGGCTTAGAACAGAATTACTGTCTCACCAGCTAAATGAACAGTCACCCTATTCATTCCAGGTAGATACGAATCTCCAGCACATCCTCAAGTTTTCCACTTTAACCAACCACTTGCGCTAATAAAGAAACGCTAAAATTTAAGAAATACCCAGGACATACATATGACCTTTTCTCAACACAGCTTACAGGTAATAGTGGAAAGGCATCTCGTTAACTCGATGCACTGATAATCCAAACAAAGACTATATTTGGACAGGAAAAGGAATGTCTAAAAACAGCCTATAAACAGTGTACTAGGGCAAAATGAAATTACGCTAGCCCAAGCTTGGCCTCCAAATAACCAGCACAAAGTAGATAAACTTCAGAATACACACACACACACACACACACACACACACACACACACACACACAGAGCCATGAGAAATTTTTAAAAATCCAACAAAAGATCATACGAATATGAAAGACGCAGAATACGTCGCTTCACCTCAAGACCCATTCCACTCTCGTAACAATATTTCATCACTCCCTTTACAGACTCACAAAAAAGAGAACGACTGTCCAATACTAGTCTCAAAAACCACCACCCTCCTCCTCTATCCGACACTACACTTCAAAAACACATACACCTCCAGCCAAACACCATCCTTCATGAACTACCACCAGACAGAAACTACCCTATCCACATTGATACAAGTACACCTAACCAGACTACGATGCCGCCATCACCCTTCCCTGTAACACTACGAACACAATATACAACTCACATATAATCTACTATGTCAACACTGCAATTTAGCCCCCCACACCACAACTCAATGACTTATCTCTTGTACCACACCATCACAGTCTAAACAATTCTTCAACAAAACCTCAAAAAACAAATCTCAGGGAATAACCGGTTGAGGTGAATGGTTTCCAACAGTCCACTGAGTTCCCGTTATGATGAACACGGGGTTGCAACAATAACAACAAAGACTGGAGGTATGACGGTGATGAGCAGTTAAGCAAACAGTTTACAGGCAGAAAATTAAAAAAAAAAAATGCAGACAAGCACAACAGAAACTGACCATCATCAAATAACTACTAGTACAGTACACAGCAACACACACAGGTCGAACTTTGACGATACCCTGCGATCTTTATCTTTGAATGTATGTTCACAAAGTCGAACCCCTTCATCACTGTCTTATCTTGTACTCTCACAAACTCTGGTCAGACTGGGAATAAGTCTGATCAACTAACCTTGTCATATGACCTTTACCTTTGACCTATTGTTCTCAAGAATAATATGTCAACCCCTTGGCTGTTCCACATCAGTGCAAAGCTGCTTTAGTTATTTTATTGACACAGACATGCGTGGACCAAACTCTGACCCTGACCTCTAACCTTGGCCTGTGTCTGAGTGTTCTCAGAATCAACTCCATTCATGCCTTTCCCTTAACCCTTCCACCATGCTTGGTCTAAATATCATCAAAACATTTTTTTTGTCGACCTTCCCATGTGACCTTGACCAACGACCTATTGTTCTATTTAAAAAAAGAAAAGAAAAAAAAGTCATGCTGACCCTCAACTTCTTCACCAAGTTTTCATGAAAATCGGTGACACAGTAAGATGTAGAGGTGCTTGTCAACAACAAGTACAAAAGTAAGAGATAAATAAGAATCATCAGGGTCATATAAATGGCATCGCCAAATTCTACGGGAGTAAAGCATCTCGCGTCGGGAAAAAAAATGTTTGTAAGCGACAGATGGACAGGGTCGTTCCTGAGACGCTTCTGAAACTAAGAATGTTTCCTTTATATTTATTAGATAACCTACCGAGGTCGTCAGCCAGCAGGAAGATAAAGTTGGGCTGCGTCTGAGCCGTGGCCGCGGCAACACACACTAGGCCCACCGTCACCATCAGGATCCGTCCAAGCACCACCAACACGCATCCTCGCCGCTCACCCATCATCGTCAGTCTTCACCTTCTGTTGGGCTGGTTTCAAAGGCTGTGTCCCTGACAAAAAATATAATCGTATTATTTGAAACTGGAATGAAAATGAATATGCCTTCGTGCATAATACCTGACCTCTTAACCATCTAAGTGAAAAGCTTGTCAGTAAAATAGTTTTAATTTCTAACTTGGCCTTCTCTAGCCATAACCGAGTTTGCACGGTGTAAGGTGAATTGTGAATGCTGGAGGAGTGGGGTCTGGAAAGCGAAGCCTCCAGTTAGGTTTCGTGTCCCTAATTACGTTTCCGCACATAGGTAGGGTCATGGCGAGGGGCCGTGACAATGGTCTCGTTAATCTTTACTTGTACTGTAGTAGAGTGTGAGTTATAAGAAACCACAAAACCCATGGGTGCATCGAAAGGGGGTACAACTGGGAAGGAATGTTTAGGCAACACAGCCTCCATTCCTTAAAGCTTAAGCCAAGAGTCTTTACCTGCCTTAATGACACTTTTGCAGCTACTATTCATAAATCAGTTTCAACTAAAGGAAGTACGTATGGGGACATGGATGCGAATAAACTTGCGGGCAGACGTCTTGGGAAAAACTGAAACATTTCCAATACTCTGCCTTAATGACCCTCGTGCAGTCGATGGACATAAAAGTAACCCTTCTTCATCAAAGTAACTCTTCTTCACCAAAATCTCATTTACATTTCTGCTTAGCAGATAGTTGTATGGATTTGTTTTACTTATGTAAGTAAAAAAAAAAAGTTAGTCGCTAACAGACACAGTCATTTAGGTCTATGTGGGTAACTGTGCTTCCAGCCACCATAATGATAAACAAACAAGAAACGTTACCAAGGCACAGCAAACCCGTCCTCGGCAGTCATTTTAGTGCTGACGTATAAACAGGCACAGCAAACCCGTCCTCGGCAGTCATTTTAGTGCTGACGTATAAACACAACAGGATATCTAGTCAGAGATGTCACATATCAAATCGAGTAAATCGGGTGAAAATGGTCGATTTTATGCCCATCTGAAATTTTAGGTCCGACTCACCTAACATTGATCCCCCTACCGTTATCTAGGGGAGGGGGTGACCCCCTTGATGTAATGAGGCATGTTATGGGATGCGGATTTGAAAGATGCACCTTTAGGTTTTGGTTTCATGTCGTTATGACAAAGTTGGAAGGAATTATGGCGAAAAAACGATTTTTTTTTTTTTACATTATTTAGGCCTACATCCTGGACTGTGGCCCAATTTGGCCTAAAATTTAATCAGGTTATCAAAAGGTCATATCTCATCATCCCTATAATTTTAGTCAAAATCGCACCAGTAGTTCTTGCGCAAAGTTGTTAACAGACAGACAGACAGACAAACCGAGTAAAACAATACCCGTCTCCGAGCCCCTCCGTGGCGGGGACGGGTAACAACAATCCTGAGCAATTTCCTCGGTGATGTGGGACTTTGATATTTTACTTTTCATTTTAAGTAATGCCTTCGCGGTACCCTAATGTGAACATAAACTGCCATGAAAATTAATTTCTGAGTAAAATTCTCTGGTGTCATTACCTCTGGGACCATAAGTGTGTGTGTGTGTGTGTGTGTGTGTGTGTGTGTGTGTGTGTGTGTGTGTGTGTGTGTGTGTAAGTACAGGGAGAAAGGTTCTTTGACAAACACATAAGCCAACCAAAGATACACAAGTATGCATGCCAGGTGTGGATGAAGTACGGTATGTTTAGGTTAGTAGTTTAGAAGAAATGGGTAATTAACTACAGAAATTTCGAATACAGAAATAAAACTACTCTTGTCACTTTATGCACATGGATGAGGAAAGAATACCTTACGAACTTTTTTTTTCCCAGAGCACATTTTTCAGTGACAACAGCAAAGGAATGCACACCATGTACTACTACACCAGGACGTACGCTAAGACCAGTTGCACGAGCTGTGTTCAGAATGAATAAACCCACACGTGTGACACAGGCTTCCAGATAAGCTCAGATAGGTGACAGGTGGGTGTACTTAGTCTAGGTTGAGAAACTGTGACCAATACTTTTGCGTGAGTCAGTGCTGAGAAGATAGATCGGCATAATTAAGATATTTGGTCAAAAGAGAAGAGATGAAAATTGGCGGAGATCCTATATCTTACAAATGATACTAATATTCATCTAAAATCTTGTGATGAACTGTGGAGATGGATCAAGTACAAGCTGATCATCATTTAAACAACTATGAAATATCAAAGATTACATATATGAGAGAAAATCGATCTTGCCTTTGAAATACAGCTTTTGGGGATCAGGGAATCAATATAATGATGAAGCACGGACACTACTAACAACGTCGTAAAAATTCATTACGGTCAATAGTACCACTTTTTTCCCCTTATACGAAAACACTTCCATACCAACTCTTACATCATCTCTGATGTACATAGTGATGTTCCAACACCAAAATGTTGAGCAAGGACAAAAATTATTGGCATTCCAGTCAACTGGAATTTAGTTATCACCTTCCTTTACAAGATGGAACGATAATGTTTTTTTACCGCCTCTCGCTCTGTGTGTGTGTTTCAATTATATCTCATGAACAACTTGAGCTATCAACATGAAACCTTCAGGGTATTAAGATACGGCCAAAATCTTGGATGAATTCGAAAATAGGCACTCGGGGTCAAGGTCATCACAATGACTGCCAAAGGTCAATTAATTTTTGTCGACCACCTTTAGCACCATTATATCTCATGAACGGCTTGAGCTATCAACATGAATCCTTCAGAGTATCAAGATATGGTCAAAATCTTGAACGAGTTCGAAAATGAGCAGTCGGGGTCAAGGTCACCAAAATGGCTGTCAAGGTCAACTAGTTTTTATCACCAACCTTTAGCACCATTATATCTCATGAACGGCTTGAGCTATCAATATGAAACCTTCAGGGTATCAAGATAAGGCCAAAATCTTGGACGAGTTCGAAAATGTGCAGTCAGGGTCAAGGTCACCAAAATGGCTGCTAAAGATTAGCCAGTTTTTATTGCCCGCCTTTAGCACCATTATATCTCATGAACGGCTTGAGCTATCAACATGAAAACTTCAGGGGTTCAAAAAATGTCCAAAATCTTGGGCTTGGCCAACAGCATATTCTGGCGGGTGATTAGCATTAGGCTCCCTAATGATTTTGATTCACTGACTGATAAAATGGCTATCAACATTCGTCATTATCAATTTTTTACCGACAGAAAACGCTGGACAAGGCCCTTGTGTGTCAGTATTAATGGAAAGCAGATAAAGCAGAGTTTATGGAAGGGACTGAAATGAAACTGAAACATCTGTAGTGGATGCCAATAAACTAATTATGCATTCTGTGGCAGAAATGTGACACCGATATATATACAGAGCTGTCACCGCCAGAGGACGGAATATCTATCTAAACATGGGAGTGGCAGGTATCTTGATATATCATACATCAAACGGTTACGAACCATCTGCGTGATAACTGTCACGATTGTTTTTCTTACCAAGCAACAACCAGCAGTGTCATGACATTAGCTTTATACCGACATGGCAAAGAAGAAAACAAGTCTTCAGCTGACATCTTAAGATTCCAGAACTGGAGAAAAATCTGCAAGTCTTCAGTGACTCCGCATTCTCAGCAGAAGCAATCACCCCAGCAGGAAAATTCCTCCTTGACTCTGCACGTAAGAGTACAGAGTGGCTTCGACACGACCGTTTCACTTAGAATGTAGCTAAACACCAAATTTACACAAAACTCCAACTTTCATCATTTACACCAACATCTGCAGCTGCATGAGAACTTTTCTTGTGTATTGAAGACTGGATCTGGCTGACCAGCGAATAATAAATTCCATCTCCAGATTGCGTTGGTATTTGGCTGTCGCTATTTTGCTGTGACCTGATGGTGTTGATCATCAGGTCAAAGCGTAGTTACGATAAAGGTTCCATTTTAGACCATAGTGGTCTTACGTTTACCTGTGGACAAACTGTGGAATAGTTTTTTTAAACTGATGCGCGTTGGAGCAACAACCTGA
>JAGKTI010002732.1:43659-62104 GCA_018397915.1 Birgus latro | reverse complement strand
TCATTTGTTTGTTCAAATATGATTACTGTAGCTTTCAAAATACCATATTAATAGCCCAGTTCTGCACTGCAGGCATTTTAATCTCTTATATTTATGTTTTATGCCAAACAAATGATTTTTGGTGATATATTACCCTGGGCTTCTGAAAGAAGCATGGAGATATATCATGCACTCTTAACTAACCTCTTCAAGACAATGACAGTTTTTCACTTAATTACTGCAGTCTCCAAACATTTTTATTCAGCTTAGGTGAAGCTTTTCCAACTTCTGAGGTGAAATATAACCATCATTAACCCCTTCACTGCTATATACCTCTCCTTGGGTGAATAAAATTGTCCAGTAACACCAAGAACAAAATAAATCCAACATCCTCTTGCTGAATGAGCTGAGGCAAACTTTACTACAGTATCTAAAACTTAGGGGAAAACATAAAAGAAATGTATATAAAACTCAATACTGTACTGTGAATATTTAAGGAGCATTTGGAACTGATATTTTTGACATTTGAAATTGTATGGCATGCTATTACTCACTGTGGAAATAATCATACACTAAATTTTTGCCACCATACAAGCAATGATGGATTATGAGTATTTTAAACTATCAGTCCCAAGCAAAAAGTACTGTCAGGGACAAAAGTTAGCCTACCATTCCACTGCATCTACCTCACACTTTGAGCATGTCTATCATTTTCCTCCCTGTGCATCACAAGAAGAAAAACATGCCAAACCTTTTCCAGGTTTGTAATATTTTTCAGTGGAAAATCACAAGGAGAAGAGATGAAATGTTTGGCAAATTTTTGTTTCCAACCATCCATTAGTGCTGGCACAGACATTGGTAAGGTGGAAACTGATTATCCTGATGCCTGTTTATTCAAAGTTAACATGTACTTACAATACTTACAAACAAAATTTTATCTGCATTATACTTATTTTGCCAAAAAAGAAAATTACTTCTCTTCAGTATTAAGCACTTTATATATTTACTTGTTCATTTTAAAAAAGGAGGGGAACAAAACTAGGCAAAAGAAAATTTCTAATAATCCAAAATTTAAGCAATTAGGAAGGTGGGGACATGGAAGAATGACTAAACAGTAACACTTCCAAATGAGAGTATAATTCTTCTATCTGAACAGCTTCCAGCACTGTAAAATAATGATGTGGGGATAAATGAACTTCTACCATACCAGTACTCCAAAATCATGCCAGTAAGTAGCTGAAATGGTAAATAGGGAATATAAAAAGGCACATGCTAATCTATATACCATGGAGATGATGCTGTGACTGGCACCCATGAACACAAATGAAAACACTTAAGACACAACTGGAATGCTGTTAACCCCTTGAACCAGGACTCATATTCTGTTGGTTTATTCTTGCTACCTCCAGATTATTATATGGGAGACCTTTCATAGTGAAGGAGTTAGTAAAAAGTTATAGCTAAACCTCCTAGTTCAACAAGGCTCTTCTAAACTAAAAGAAAAATTGTCTGGAGGTTGTATAAGAATGATCTAAAAATACATAATCCTCAAGAGTCATATTACAGCTAGGTTAACATTTTTTCTTTTTTTCTATTCAACCAGGTAAGTTCAGAAATACAGAACCATGTTTTACCCCATGTTAATGCCTTCTTCACCTACTATAAGTTTAGAACTCTGATATTTAGCTAACTTAAAAAAAAAAAAAAAAAAAAATCTATTGGCTGTCTATGTCACAGAGCTATGTAAAATGGACCCAGAAAATGCTGTGTTGTGTTTTTTTTCCTCAATTCATATGTACAGATCTACACAAGAGAGGCACAGTACAGTCAGATCCCATCAATCTATGGGACAAAGATGTCACAAACTCATATTCTTGTCAGCATACACCTCTTCCTTGGTGATATATTTTACAATACATATTACACCTGAAATTATTTATATAATTTTAATAGCTACTTTGTTTTACAGTACATATTACACCTGAAATTATTTATATAATTTTTAATAGCTATTGACAAATTGCATTTAAAACACTAGAGTATTAATATAAAACATGCAGAAATAAAGAGGTCAGAAATAAAGTGTTATCAAGCCTCCTTAACTGACAAGAATGCAACTTCTGGCTTGCATTCCTTTATGGTTCGGAAAGGCTCTAGCATCTCTACCTTACCAATTATTTCTATATATTGCATGACATCATTCTCTTGTACTGTGACTAACATGGACATTACCCAAACATTCACCCAGACTACAATGAGAAACTACAGAAACCACAATCAAGGTTACAATGTCATTTCCACATTTTTCATTTGTTATGTACTGTATGGCTTTTTAATATCAGTGTACTGTAGTTTGCATGAAAAAAAGTGGGATAATACCATGGCATAAATAACAATAAAAATGTATGGAAGAGGTGTTAGGGAAGATGCCTTAGATAATAAGAATAGAAGCCACTGAAACATGACATATGGCCAAAAAATCTAATGGTTACATTCCCTTTTTGCCACATTCCACTTTTTATGAGCATCAAAAAAAAGTCTAAACAGTAAAAATTAGTATTAGGTGTAAACATAAAGTCCTTTAAAAATGCCAGGAGTGCGTCATGATTACTTTAGGATATACAGTATAATGCAGATTTACAGTGCTGTATAATGCAATTATTTCAATTAGGTACAGTCTCTCCAACTTAGTTTTGTCAAATGTATCAGCTGATGCTGAGTTTCTAGAAAAACAAAAGGAAAAGGAAAGGTTACAGAAATGTGCGAATTTCTTGAAAATAAAATCTGGTCAAACTTTATAGCTGCCTCAATGGTGATTTAACCCCATGAATATGGGTGATATTGTTTTTAGCTTATTTTTGCTACTACCTGATGACTTTACTCAGCTAAGGATACTCTTCAAACTGGAGGGGTTAAATATAGAGTTCACGAACCCTTTCAGTATAAAGGCCTTTCCCAAGTTTAGTAAAAGCACTTTGCTGCAGCAAGAATAATAAAAAGACACTGTCCAGATTCAGGAGGTCAATTTGAAGCATATTCCATACTGTCCATTAGAGTCTGACTGGCAGGTTCAAACTTAAATCCTAATTTATTCATCATGATTTCCAAACTTTCATTTGTATTTATGCTTAGTTGTCTCTACAGCAAACTGTACACTAATGGCAAGTTATAGTCTACATTCACTCTTAACCCTTTCACTACAAGAGCTCATTCCTAAGTTAAATATAACTATTTGGCAGTAGCAAGAATACAGTGTAGAAAGTAGCCATCATCATGAGGGGTTACTGGCAACTGATTCTAGCCGCATCACATGGGGTGTTCCCTATTATGAATAAACTGCTTCGCATAAGCAAGAATAATAATAATAAAAAAATGGCCATCACTGTAGTGAAGGGGTAAAGATGCCATCAAAAGGCAGGCTGAGCAAGAGAATGTCGCACTGTAAACACAACTGCACTGACAAGCCTCTGAAACTATGGCATCCTTAGAATATAATCTACAAAACCTCCAGTAAATTATACACCCCCAAGCTGACAGTATCTGCAATCTACTGTCCGCAGTAAATACATTTTCTAACTTGGTGCATGAGCTCTTAGCTGTTAACTGTACAGGTATAGCATAGATTATAACTAAGTACCTTACATATATACTTATGTGTTTTCCATTGCCAATTAAGGCACGTTAAACTAAAGATTGAAACACTGGCTTTCTGAATATAACAAAACTATATCGAGAAATTCCAATGACTACTGTGACATCCATAATAATAAATCACAGGCGCTATAATAACCACATTATCCTACATGATAAAGTGTTTTATAAAATCATAAACTTATCTTAACTATATATATATCTTTGGGAATGTTAGGGAGATATCTTATTATCAGCTTAAAATAATACACAACAGCAAGTTGAAGATGCTACAAAAATTCTCGTGTTTCCATAACAGCTGAGAGAACGTGGTCAACTGCCTAGCCAAACTGTTCAATTGCTAGTCAATGACAGTTACATGACAGAGCTGCAGTGTGGGTTTCAGGGGCATTTGGGCTTGAATGTGGCTGACCTAAAGTATGTCTGAAAGTCAAACTGAAATACAATAAGTCCTCACTGTGAGTCAGGTATGTGCTTTAAACTAGAAAGTTTGATACTGCAATCCAAGGGAAACTGGCAAATCTGCTTTACAGGAGTGGCACTATTTCTGTAATTTTCTAATGAATTAACAACAAAGGAGAACAAAAAAAAAGGCAAAATATAATGAGGACTTGGTGCAAGTTAAGGCAAACTACACTGTCAATATACTACCTAACACATTTTCTTGTATACTCAGTCCTCACTTCAAGTCTAAGATGTGTGAAAGCAAAATGCTCACTTTTGGTTTGTAATAAGAGTTAAAGCGCGCGCGCGCACACACACACACACACACACAGAGCACAACTTGAATACGTAAATTCATCAGTAACCTAATAAAAAAAACTTTAACAGGCAACTTTAAATGAGGACTAATAGTATTTCACCTGTGATAGCCACAGTCAAAGATCCTCTGCACAGTCTCATCCTAGCTTAACTGCAGTTCCTCCCTGCACCCAAGCCACTTACATCAGTGCAGATATAACAAGACCCTGACCCTTTCAATACAATAATATCTATTTCTAGTTCAGTCATGCTGCTGCCAGATGACTTTATGCAGCTTTAGAGAGTTTTTGAACTGCAGAGATTAGTGCCCATTAGCCCCTTCACTACTAAGCAGCTCTCCTAAGCTAAATAAAACACTTGTAATCTGATGGTAGCAAGAGTAAAATACAGTACGACGTGTTCATACCGTAAGGGTTAACGTGGATCTGTACAACCATATATTGTAAAATTTTAAGGAGAAATTTGACAAAAGTATAGTGATCTGAGTGAGGAACTATGAAGAATTCAATGGACTACATACGGGTGTACCTATTTAAAACTACGTTGAATCTAAATAAAAACTTCAGGGGTTAATTTAACAAACTACAGTGACCAGAATGAGGAATCATGAAATATTTCAAAGAAACCTATATAAGTGTAAACTAAATTAAACTCTGGGAAAGGCTGAGAAAGTAATGAGGTGAATGTGAAGACTGCAGTGATATGGGGGAAGAGGGGGGGGAACTACACAGACCCCTTCAGTAAAGTGTGAATGAAATAGTTTTCTGTGTACTTTGGGCAAGTCATTACCCCAAAAATGACTGACCAAACACAGAGTACCTAAATTTACTGATACAAAGTGGCCTGACATGGCCTGACAAACCATCCACTTGAAAGTCAAATCAGGGATCACATGAGACAACACTTCCTTGAGCCACATGAGCATTATCGTACCTCACCACCACCACCTAACCTTCCAAGTACAGAGAGTCCTCATTATAAGTACGGAATGAGTTCTAAATTATCAACTTTTACATACCCGAAGATGGTCAAAGTCAGGCCAAAACTGTTTTATCTCCCCCAAAACACTGTTTCCAAATGGTGGTACAATTCTTCCATTTACATATGACTGATTCTCTAAACTGGGGAAACTGGCCAATAAGGTTCATAAGTGACAAAATGTTTCCTTAATCTAATGTGACTTAATAGCAAAAAAAGTGTGCATTATAATGAGGACTTACTAAACAACTTGTCAATTACCTGTTCCTAATGCACTCCAGTATGCCATGATGTCTTTATTCCTGCTGCCACCAGGTGAGTTTTAGCAACATGTGAGGAATGCTCCGAGATGTGGGAGTTTACTGAATGCCACATCTAACCCCTCCAGTTTGAAGCAGAGAGGTTAATGAAGGCTAAATCCCCCACATTTGAAAGTCTTTTGTAAGCCAAATAAAATAATCTAGAAACAGCAGGAATAAATAATCCTCATAGTGTAGGGGTCAAAATAAGCATAATTTACATCACAGGTGTATGAATTATCCTTATCAAAATAATACTGATTGGCGTCTCTTGAAATTATGCTTCTCTTTCTCACCATAAACATAATAGTAATGCTAAAAAAAATAATAATAATAATAGTTGGCCTAGTAGTATTAACAGTAAAAGTAGTACAGTATAATTCACTGATTGCCAGATGCCTGATTCCAGAGTCCATCCTGGGTTGCCATGACAAAAATCTATCCATGTTATATCTTCAGCTTATCAACCAATTCAGTATAGTGATGAGTTTTTCATTTTCATAATAAGCTTTTGGGAGTGGAAGGGTCAGATACAACCTTCATTAAGCCACTACCCACAGACATCCTTCTTAAGTTTAATAAAATAACCTTACAGAACCGAGAACAAAACAGGAAAATATGTTAGATGACACTAAGGGTTAAAACTGTATGTAATAAAACTGAAACTTAATGCTGGCAGCTTTGCATCATTAGAGTAGGAAGCTGAACTGCTTTACTTTCAGCTTTATCACAAATTAAAGACATTAAACTATATTAAAGATCTGACAACTAAATGCTTAAGTAACAAAACCTTATTCATACATGCAGTAAACTAGAAAACTTATTTCAATCTTTGATGTAGCGTCTGTGGAGAGCAATGAAAAGATATAGAGTGTTCAATAAGAAAAATATAATCAAGAGATATGCAAGCTTTCAATGCCCTTAGGTATGCAAAAATTCAGTAAAGACCCACTACTGTTCTATACTACTTGCTGCATACTGGTACCAACATTCCAATTTTGGAGTAAATATTTTAAGAGAAGAGTTTGTGCTTATTCATGCATTGCTAATTTAAATATCTAAAAGTGCACTTATTAACATGCTGTCAAGTATGTCATTAGCTAACTTCCCAGTATACAGTACTGTACTCTATAAAACTTTTTAATTCCCACTGATAATGTTTTCAATAAATGACCATTAATTTGAACTTTGACACCCAAGTAATATTCTCAAACATATATATGCTGCCGACCTGATAAACCTGTAATTCCCATATTTCATATTCAGGGTCATAGTTTCATCTGTTACAGAGGCTCTTTAGCACCTCCTCCTTGTTAGTTAACTTTTAATATGGCCAGTTACCATCCTGTATGTTATTTATGTACTTTATGCTGATAAAAGACATTTACAAGGGAATAATAATAATATGTAATATGTAGCATAATCACTAAAGAAGATGTGTATACAGCCTCCCAAGCCCACACGAATAGTGAGCTGTGTTCTGGGTAGCACAGGAGCTTTGTACCATGTCCTCCTTAATGATATATTTTGCCCAATATTTTTAATGTTGACCTAGTGTGTATTAATAACATACAAGGATACCAAGATGTTATGAAGAGAATAAAGCACTAAGGAAAACATGTTACAGAGTCTGCAAAGCCACCTAGAAGACTCCCCTATGACCCTCTGTGTCTGGGTAAACTGATGAACAGCCCAAGATTTATTGTTTGTTTGTAACAGTGGCAGTTTTATCAACAACAGAATAATCCAACACATCATTTGCTACTCATCAGTTACTTTTCTAAGTATATTTACCAACTCACACATCTGAACACTTCAAAATCATCAATGGCATACTCCTCACTTGTAGCATTATTTTGGAAGACTGTGAACTTCCTTTACACTCCAGGGAAAGACAGCAAACTGAAATTAATCACCATTATGTTAAAAAGACATTTTCTCTATAATTTTTATAAGTATGATAAGACTGGGGGAACACAATACATTTATGTTTTTCTTTCAAAAGTGATTCAGTTACAAATAAGTGTCACATCTTGAGAAATGTATCTCCGGTTTCCGTCACCAACACTCCTCTTGCACAGCTAATAGAGCAACGTCCATTCTGGCAATACAACAAAATCTATACAGCGACATTCTCCAGTAATTATGAACATGAATCCTGTACAATGAAAGACTACATTTGTTCTGGAGTTTTATCTTGCACATTTAGTCACAATCAGGCACCAGATATTCCAGACATGCTGATGCTGCAAATGTCTTTAGTAAGTTTCCCTTAAAGTGTGCAAAACTGAATTACTAATATGCATGGAGCCTCCAGAATGCCCCCTAAAAGCATGGAATCTTAAACCCTAGTAGACCTGATGATGAAAATGTTTTTAAAAATTTCCTGAAACAGTCGTACGCACGAGAATATCACTAAATCATGCGCAGTTGTCACAAACAAGCATTCAAGAAATAAAGTCATGCAAACATTCTGCCTTGAATTCAGTAGCATTTGGCCTAGAGTTCTCTAGCGTTCGGCTTTAAGTTTCCAGCGCAAAACAAAGTAGCCTATTGTCCGTAATGCAATAAAGAATGATAACAACACCACAAAATCAACCCAGAACTCTGCTCCCGCTATATCCATCTCTTCTAGGAATTTTTTGGGAGACTTGTAGTGACAGTACGGTTCAGAACAATGGAGTGGCTTGCGATCAAACCCGTATATACTGAGTAGGGTCCCCTCAAAACCATACCTGTGAAAAGAAAACATATGCAGTTAGATTATGGGGTTTATTGTTTCATCAGTTAAGAAAGCTCCCTAAACTCCCTAAACCTCTTCTTTACCTATGTCTGTATATGGTACATTAATTTTCAATTGTATGTGATCAATGCCAACTACTGTATATCAATATGGACAATAAAAATAACATACAAGAGAATGTACAAGACAAAGGTGTTAAACAGCTACAAAAAATTAATTTCTATGCAACAAGGCTTCCCATAATATCACCTGAATATGGACCTACAAGATTTTGCTATAGCCCTTTCAATCATATAACATTATTTCAATGAGTCATCTTCTACTTCCAAATGATTATATTTAACTTGAGAAAAGCCTCCTTTATCGAAAGAGTAAATGAAGGCTGTATCTAACCTCTCCAGCTCGAAAAATTCCTCCTATGCAAAGTAAGATAATCTGAAACATGAAAAAAATAAACAAGATGTCATCTTTATCTCTTTTCTATTGCTGCTTCAATGGTCACTGCTCCTCTGAACTATCTGCTTGTATCCCTCCACCACTAGAGCAGACACATAGCACCCATCTAGCAACAAACTCTCATCCCTTTTCTGTCCTGCTCTCTAATGCTAGAATTAACAGTTACTCCTAGTCCTTCATGTATGCAACAGGTCAACTCTGGAACTGTCTCCCTCTGTCTGTATTTCCTACTGCCTATGCTCTCCAGTCTTTCAAATGCAGTGTGTCCAGGCATCTCAAAATGAACGGATCCTGATTTTGGCTCTCTCTTATCTTATTTTTGTTTTTTCTTGGAGGGAACAATCTTGCGGGCTCCTGGCCTTTGGTTCCCTCTTTCATGCATGAAAAAAAATAAAAATAAATAATAAAATAAAATAAAATACTGAAGAAGTCAATTCCATTGGCTAGAGGGCATCCTATTACTTTGTTCTGGCCAACATCAGACAATTTCAGTAGCTTAGGAGACCCTTTTGTAGTGAAGATGTTAATGAAGACTGTATCTAACCAATCCATATTGAAAACTCTCCTCAGTACAGTATAATCACATGGCTGGAGCATAAAGTGGTTGATGATGGCAGTATCTAACCCATCCAAACTGAAAACTCAAGATTAAAAGATCTTTCAGGAGCATGAATAAAATATAAAATGTTTGAGCGAAGGGATAAACACTTTTGAGGCTCCAAACTAATGAAGCAAGGTTTCAACATATCTGAGTATTGCTGATTAGTTTAGCAGTCTTATCAAGTTCTGACACTGCATTAACTCGTCCAGTCCCGACCAGTTTTTTACCCAGCCTAGCCCCAGATCCCGACCGATTTTCGACTTTTTGTTTTTTGGCTGAAACCTTCGCTTTTGGTGAGAAACACTGAAAATTCATAAAGAATTCACGGTCCTAAGGTTAGAAATGTTGATACAGGCGTCACTCAACCTTACGTTTTCCTTCTTTTTCAGGGTACCTGGCTAAAGAAAACGAACTATGGAAGGGTTAAATAATTTAAGCCATTTTAAATTACATAATTATTTCATTTATCTGGTACGAATTAATGTGTAGTACAAGTCTATATTGGTTTTCACACAATAATATAGGCATTTATAAGCACTGTTCACTCACCCAAAACCCCAGCATATGGCATCTTCCTTTACGACACTTTTGTTTGTTTCTACCTCTAGCTTCTTTGTTTCTTTGTCCTCCACCTCAGGATCACTTTCACCGTGAATTTCATCATTGGAGAGACCGTGGGGCAAAATACCTTTACTGGCCAGGCTACTTCTAACAGGTGAATTGCCCAGTGTGGGAGGGAGGGGGGAGTATATGGCACCTTCCTTTACAACATTACCACCTCATCACTTTTGTTTGTTTCTACCTCTAGCTCCTTTGTTTCTTTGTCCTCCACCTCAGGAATCACTTTCACCGTGAATTTCATCACTGGAGAGACCGTGGGGCAAAATACCTTTACTGGCCAGGTTACTTCCAACAGGTGAATTGCCCAGTGTGGGGGGGAGGGGGGGAAGGGGAGGTTAGGTGGGACCAGGCAGTATCCCCACTTGACAGCAGGTAGAGGAAGGCCTCCCACATATGCCTACCAAAAATCACCCGCAAATGTTTAAAAATGTACACACAGTGGGCCTTTTAACTGAGTGACGTACGATGCACGTCGTTGGGTCTGTCCACGGAAAAAAGTAGCGACGTGCATCGTATGTCGGTGGGACTCAGCGGGTTAAGTAACTAACGACTGCAACTGTACCTCATTTCATGGTATCCATTGCATTTATTTCCACACCAAAATATTTACATGCTCATTTATTTTCCCATCTATTATCTTAAAACAACTCCAAAGATTACTCATATCTGCAACCCTTACATGAACTACACCTTAATCCATTTCTAGATTCTCTTGACCCCTTCACTATACAGTACTTCCTACTTCAGTCTTACTACCACCAAATCATTATACTGTATTGAACACAGAAAATTTTTTAAAACTCCTGGATTTATATATACACTCCATTAACCCCTTTGGTGTAAGAGGACTCTCTGAGACTATGTAAATATAATCTGGCAGCAGTAAAAATAAAATGAAAGTGATGTCCTCAGGGAGAAAGAGTTAAATCTTACCATGGAAACAGCCAGCCATTACCAGATATACTTAATTTTGATCCATTTGCATTGAGTGCCATTCAACATTCTCTTAGTTCATGTGCTATCCTTTTGATCTTGATCCTACTCATAACATATAACTTGCATCTTATTCTGGCTGGGGGTTGGGTAGGGTGGGGATGCTTACTGATTCGTTAAGTGATTTGTTGTCTGACTCCTGGTTGGGGCAGGGAAATGGCGTGCAATTTCAATCCACATTTAAAAAATAAATATACAGATAAATAAATAACATCCCTGCTAATACTATCACAACAACCCTGAATGAGACAGCCTCAGCATGTACCCATTATGTATGGTGGGTAAGTGATTACATGTGTGATAAATATGACTTATGAGTTTTAGGAAACAGGCTGTCAAGTCTGCAATAATAAATAAATAAATTTAAAAATTTTCACTCAATGCCAATCCACCCACTAAGTGCACTAAGACCAACGCACCTGACATAGGAGATGTAGGTGACCCATCGCAGGTAGATGGGGATTGTGGAGAAGTTAACAAAGAAACCTGAGAACAACAGCACAGGTATAGATGTGATGGGACCCAGGAACACCGCCCCCTGTACACAAGGAAAACAATAATAACTGAACATGAGAAAAGATTTGGTGTATTTACATTACCAATATCATACCACAATATCCACTTTCACACGGGGCTAGGAGTTCTAGAGCATGGCCTTTTTTTTTAAAGAGCAACAAGACTTTAGGGAAACAGGATGGCCTTGGTAAAATCTCTCATTTCTGTGCTGAAGCAAATAATGCCACTTGTAATGGGTACTGCACTATCTCTATAGCAATACAAGGAGAGGAGGATTCTATCTGCCCATCTTAGCAGCCTTCTATGGCATGCACAAGAAAAAAAATTCACCCGCGAAACATCTTCGCAGTATTGTAACTTTTTCAGCATTGAGTATTGAAGTGGTGAGTAAATCAGTTACCAATGTGACAGCCAATGTCTCTAAGGTGATACACATAACACGGCTGCACCCAGTTTGAAGCTTTCAGTTACATGAGCTGCTTTGCCCTACAAGAGACACTGATGACACTGATGCTAGTATGCAAAGTCATGCAGGCACACATGGTAAATTCTGAAGACAACTATAGTATGCAAAGTCATGCATGCACATATGGTAAATTCTGAAGACAACTAGGTTATATTCAATAAAACTTTAATCATCATCATCCGGACCTCCTTTCCCACCCTAGGGCAGGGTGAGGAGTAGCAACGTCCAGACAGCCCAACTTTGCCCAATCCAATAGGCCACACTTCCACTCACTCATCATTCAAGCCCCCAGAATCCTGGCTCTATCGGATACGCCAAAAACATTCACCACGTTTTGTAGCTTCACATAAACGGATCCGATAGTCAATCCGGACGCTGCCACATTAAAAGGGGTACCAAAATCCCTGATCATGCACTTCTTCTCACAACATTCATCCAGCAAGCTCAATCTCTTGTCAGTTCCCTAGCCTCACTGACTTCCAAACCTCTCTTCCTCACACACTCATCCACCATATCTCTCCACCTTCTCCTTGACCTACCTCGCCTCCTCCCTCCTTCAAATTCGTTCAGATATACCTTTCTCACCACTCTATTGTTATCCATTCTCTCCACATGGCCATACCATTGCAGTACACTCTCTTCAATTCTGGTGTCCAACGACTTCCTCACTCCACATCTTTCACAAATCACATTATTTCATATCCTATCCATCCTCTGTACTCCATAAACATTTCTCAGCAGTCCCATCTCCACTGCTCTTACTCCTGACTTTTCATTTTCATGCCACACCATAGTCTCACATCCATATGTTAAAGTTGGCACTAACACTCCTTCACGTAAGCCTCGTGCAGCTGCAACACTCAAGCCTCTGTTTCTTATCAAGGTCTTCATTGCACCAGCTACTTTTCTTCCTTGTGTCACTCTACTTTAAACTTCTTTTGTACATTTTTGTCTCTTTTCTATCACTGTACCCAGGTATTTGAACTCTCTCACCAATCTGAGTCTCTCCATTCACTGTGACATCATTCTCGGAGTCACCTTCTCTCTCAATAACCATCACTTTACTCTTTTCTACATTTACTCCGGGGCACAACACTCACAGACATCAGCAAAACTCTGCACTAGTCTACCAAGTTCTTGTCCGGTATTTGCAAGTAGTACTGCATCATCAGCATACAAAAGATTTGAAATATTCCATCCATCACCATTCATTACCATCTCCATCCCCCTCTCCATTACTCGTGTTTTTACTTCTCTCATTGCCCCATGCATATATATACTGAACAACCATGGGGACATCACACAACCTTGCCGCACACCCACACCAATCGTGAACCATTCACTCAGATGCCCATTAACTCTTACACATGCTTCACTACCATCATAAAAACTCTTGATGGCACCTAGCAGCTTACCATCTACACCGTACATATGCAAAACTTTCCAGAATCCTTCTCTGTCTACTTTGTCATATGCTTTTTCCAGATCCATGAATGCCATAAACACCTTATGGTCCTTCTCATATGCCTTCTCTGCTATCTGTCTCACTGCAAATATTTGATCCACACATCCTCTGACACTCCTAAAGCCACCCTTTTCATCACTCACTAGGACTTCTGATATCTCGCTTACTTTCACTATAATAATTCTTCCATATACCTTCCCTACCACACTCAATAAACTTATGCCACGATAATTCTTGCCCTCACTTCGCTCACCTTTCTTTTTGTACAGGGGTACAATCACAGCCTTTTTCCACTCTGCTGGTACAGTTTCACTCATCCATGCCTTCTTACATATCTCCAACAAGCACTTCATTCCACCCTCTCCACTACACTTAATCATCTCTGCATCCACCTCATCAACCCCAGCTGCCTTCCCATTTTTCAGCTGCTTCACAGCACTCTTCACCTGTGCGAGTGTCAAGTCTCCTGGCACTGCATTCCTTCTCTGCACACCCCCAAAACCAATCATGTTTACAGCCGCTCTGCTCTCTCTGTTCTCATTCATCAGGCTTTCAAAATATTCTTTCCATCTGGTTCTTATTTCATCCTCATGGGTTAATAATCTACCACCTGCATCCTTCACACATCACATTTCTTTCCGCTTTCACTTCTACATTTCCGCACCTCTTTCCAGAATAACTTCCTCTTTTCAGAGTAGTTTGCATTCATTTTTCATACCTTGATCATCATTTACCTCCTTCTTTTTCCTCTTCACTAGTCTCTTTATGTGCTTCTTGCTCTCAATATATTCAGTTCTTATTTCAACTGAACCCCTGTCCTGTAACCACTCTAGCCATTTCTTCCTCTTTTCCTCCACCGCTCTCTTAACCTCATCATCCCACCAAGCCGCACCTTTCTTCTTTGTTGTTACTCTTGCCACACCACACACCGCTTTAGCATTCCTAACTAAGCAATCCCTATATGCATTCCACAGGCTGTCCTGATCCATTTCATTCCAATTCACTGATTCTAACTCCTCCTCTACTTTGATCCTGTAATCATCTGCCATTTCTTTGATCCTCAGCTTCTCAATTTTCAGTCTTTCTCCCTGACTGCTCCTCTCTCTCCTGATCCACCTCACTCTTCTCAGCTTGATCTTGCATACCACAATCTTATGATCTGACAGACCTCCACATGGTCCTCTCACCTCGTATGAGCAACCATTCCCAGCATCGACCTCTTTACGAGCACGTAATCAATCAGGCTTCTTTCAACACTATCCCCATTCCCTCTGTACCATGTATATTTATGTGCATCTTTGTGTTTGAAATACGAGTTTCAAATGCACAACCTCCTCTCCTGACAAAAATCTTTTAGTTGCTTCCCATTATCATTTTCTCCTGGTACTCTATAACAACCCATTATGTCATCCTCAGGACCATTGCCTATTCTTCCATTCATATCCCCCATTACAATCACTTTATAGCTCCTGGGCATTTCTCCCACTGTGTCATCCAGCTCATCCCAAAACCTGTCTTTCTCTCTCCCTCACTCCTGTCTTCACACGGTGCATACGCTACAATCACTACGACTTTCACCTTCTCAAACTTGAACTTGACATACATACACCTTGAGCTGAAACATTTGTAGTCACTCTGCCGCACCTCATTCATCAACAAAGCAACTCCTTCCTTGCATCTTCCTCACCCATTCATTCCCGATCTTACACATTTCACACCCTCCCACTTCACACCCTTTCATCTTTGTTTCACACAATGCCATCACGGCATATCGTGCACTCTTGAACACATTCACCACTTCCACCCTCTTGCTCTCCTCATTCACACCTCTCACATTCCACATGGCCATGCAAATCTGCCCATTTGGTTGGGGCCCTGGGCAGGTATTGGACCCTCCGAGGCTCTCTGAAATGACTGCCATGATTTAAGTGATTTTGGATAGGGGAATCTGGGGGACACTTAACCCTGCCAGAAACCCCGGTTATATGGTTACCACCCAGAGAAGTAAATGGTTTCCTAGTCACAGGAAACCATTTGGCTTGTCACTCAGTGCAGAGATCATGTCATCTCTACACTGAGTGAGTGGATGATGGGCACCCCCAACCACCACTTTAATGCAGCACAGTAACTGAATACTTCTGTACCAGATTATTCAAACACTATAACCTTCAAATTCACACCTAACTACCTGAATGTTCAATCCATCCATCATCCAATCCTACGTTGCCCCATGAGGAGCGTAGAAGCCTGGGGCTAGGCAAGTTGGTCCTGACATTTAAGATGATATTGACCAGCCTCACTCATCCCTGAGTGGCATTACATGAGCAATAACCCCAACCACCCCTTGGATATAAACCTTCATCAGCTCAATCCAACTGGAGAGCCGCAATTACCCACTGAACCACCAGGAGCCATAATTTGGTTACGTGGTTACCACCCAGCATAGTAAATGGTTTCCTGGTGTACAGGAAACCATTTGGCTTGTCATTCAGTGTAGAGCCACCCATAGGCAGAAGGAACAGGAAAGAATGAAGTAGAGAAAGACAGAAGAGGAAGGAAGGGAAGGAGGGATGAGAAGAAAGGGCAGACATCCAAGGGCAACACTACATCACTTGATTGGATGGTGAGTGCCCCCACCTACCACATTGAATGTTCAATATTATCATTAATTATTTATGAAAGAATTGGATTAGCTCAAGCAAGACTATTTATAAATGTTACACCATGCTAGATGGGCATAACCGTTCGATACAAAACTTCAGCTACTGGTAATCGAAACTGTAACAGCAACACACCTGAATATTTAGGCATGCCCCAATGGCAAGGCCGAGAGACTGTGCCACAAGGGATGTCATGATGCACATTGTGGTGAACATGAAGAAGCGGTGCGCCTCGAGTGGCTGGTCCGTTAAGAAATACACCAGTAACACGTAGAGTAGAGGGTAGATCACCTGTTTTGGAATACAGTTCTGTAGTTTGTTGGTATGTATGCCTCTTCATTCAAATATCAACTCTGATCATGTATTAGTGTCTACTGAGTGAAGACTCATTTATTCTACTTGGCAACTGGAGTTAATTCTACCACGTAATCAGGTGGGGTAACACCCACTTTAGTCACCTGGCATGCTTAAATTCAATTCCTATTGTACCATTCCTCTTATATGTATACGTGTATGTATTATGCCTCCCTCACTGTATACCCCCCACTGTATGCCCCTCCCCCCACTGTATCCAGAATCGCAGCGTAAGCATCGTTCCCAGGCTTGCGGGCAGAACTAGAACCACATGTCCGGGCAGTCGGAGGGCTGATATCAGAGAGGCAACACCTATATTTCTGTGATCCTCATTAAAAGGCGTTAATACTTACTCCAGGCCTTTCCTTCAACCATCAAGAGAGGGGTGTTACAGAATACCTGAGTACCAATTACATACTTCCAAAAGTAATTTAAATAAGTCTGCCACATTACAGAACTACCATGAATATCTAATTAAAAAACAACTTAAATAATAAATCTAGGACAACCCTTCAACGCTAAGAGATATTACAGTAGTTAAACAAATGGTCATTGTCACCAGCAGCATCATTTGTCCTGACCCTTAGGCCCACCCAAAGCTGATGCAAGATCCGAAATAGGAGATAAAAGCATAGATATGTGGAAGAACTATAAACAGCATATCCAATGAAATAAGCTACATACTCATTCACATGATCTGGAATCCTAGTCATCATATGCTGAAAATCTATCACATACTCTATACTGTACCATCCTCTCATCATAAACTGCACTATTTCTTCCTTCAGCCTGACACTACTATCATACTGTAACAAAAAACAAGCACTTAATGTTTAATACCTGGAAGGGCATGTCAGCCATGGTCTTGGCCAAATAGTAGGACTTGAGAGAGTACCAGTAGTTGAGATGCTCACGGATAAATACATTCATCTCGAGTGGAACTGTAAAAGCACAATGACAATTACGATGGTGAACAAAGGCTGGAGTATGTATGTTATACTTTGATCATCTTTCTACCACATTTCTGGGTGGGGTGGTAATTAATAATGTTCTTTAATTTCACTGGAAACAAGATTCTCAAGTGAAAAAGAAACCCTGATTATTGTACCGTTTCTCTCCTGTGCCATGGAAGGCACAGCACAACATGCAACACAATACTGGGCAGAAGAGTTATCACATCCCATTGCAAGTACAAAAAGAAGTGTTTTTTAGCTCATTCTTGCCCTCTTCAGTCACCTTGTAAGTACAGTAAAACAGAATACTGTACCTGGGTATTCTTCACTCACCTCTATACCCAGGTATATGTACAGTATAATCAAAGACAATAATGAGGTATCTTGACTAAAACTCAGTCTTCTACAGATTCAATTCTTCAGTCAGTCTAGTATATATATACATAGGTTTATTTACAGTAATTATATTACAGTCGACCCTCCAATCAACGGACTAATAGGGGGGGGACGAGTGTCCGTTGCTTGAAAATGAAGGGAAGAATAGGCTAAAACTCGAAAAATAACAAAAGAAATACAATGGTACTGAAGATGAGGTGCAGCAACACTATCACAGACTAGTTTACCTCACAATACCCCATTTTCTATGGACCCATTATATTACAACTTACCTGTTGTATCCTGTGCAGTATATACAGTACAGAACTGTATTACAGTAATTTTTTATGTTCAACTACAGTATCATTTATTTTTGTACCTGTAAAGAGAAATACTGTATGTAGTTAGAAGTGAAAATAGATGTACACTCACAATCACTAATTTCTGCCCATGGGAAGAGGAAAGGGGGGGAGGAAACAAGCTCCACCTGCCTCTACCCCAGCTCCCAACCCTCCTCCATACCACTACCATCCCCCACCCCACCCGTCATTCTTAACTGGCAATTACATCTCA
>JAGKTI010002732.1:25627-39772 GCA_018397915.1 Birgus latro | reverse complement strand
TCTCTGAAGTCACGTGAGAGGGCTTCAAGCACCATGATAAACAACAAGGGACTCAAAACTGACCCCTGATGCACACCAACATTCACGGGAAACTCATCACTCAAAGCTCCATTCACCCTTACCTGAGTGTGAGCACCCACGTACATGGCCATAACCACCCTAACCAGCCACTCTTCCAACCCTAGCTTTCTCATTGCCCACTTCACCACCTCTCTAGGGACTCTGTCAAAGGCCTTTTCCAAATCAACAAAAACAAAATACAATTCCCTTTTCTTGCCAATATATTTTTCCTGAAGCTGTCGAACAATGAATATGGCATCAGTGGTCCCCCTGCCTGGCATAAACCCAAACTGCATCTCATTGATATTCACTCTTTCTCTAATCATACCTTCTAGAACTCTCTCCATTACTTTCATTATCTGATCTAAGAGCTTTATACCTCTGTAATTTCCCCTTTCCAGGGCATCACCCTTCCCTTTGTACACATTTACAATTACACTCTTCAGCCAATCATCTGGGACAACACACTCATATATAATCATATTTATCAGGTCAGTGACTAACCTCACCCCAATATCTCCTGAGGCCTTCAACATTTCGGCAGTCAACCCAGACACACCTGCCGCCTTCCCCACCCGCATCCTGCCTATTGCCTCACTCACAGTAGCAGCGTCAATCAAAGGCCAAGGCCCAAACACTGGATCAGCTGGCTCCAAACCTTCCCTATCCCAATCAAACTCCTCATTCAACAACCGGCTATAATGCTCTCTCCATGCATCTTTAATATCCTCACTGTTAACCACTACCCTTCCTTCATCATTCTTCACACACTGCTCGCCTACAATGTCCCGATTATCTCTCTTCATCTGATTTGCCACCCTAAAAAACATATTTTTCCTTCCTTCATGATTTAGATTATCAAGTAAAAGTCTCTGTGACTCAGACTTCGCCCTGTATACCTCTCTTCTAGCCCTGCGCTTGGCAGCCAAGTACTCCTCCCTGTTACCACCCTTCTTCCATTCCCGGAAAAGCCTTCTCTTCTCCTTAACTGCGGCTTCTACACCCTCATCCCACCACCAAGATACTTTATGTCTTGGTGGGCCTCTTGTCCAACCGCATACTGCATCGGTAACTCTCAAGAGGTTGTTCTTAAGGGCTCCATACTGTTCACGGACTGAAACTGAAGAAGCCACGCTGCTTGAAGGACATCAAGAAATATAGTTTTCCGTATAGATGCATAGACCTGTGGAATAGACTGGACAAAGAGATCGTCCAGTCTAAAAACTTAAACAAGTTTAAAGCAAAATTTGACTTGCTGAGAAAAAGATACGGGACCCCATGAGCGTAGCTCATTTCCTGTATATCACAAATAGGTAAATACAGACAGGTACGCAAGCAAGTGTACGCAAGCACCCAACGCATGAGGCCTAGTATGCCCATTGTCAACGTTTTTTACTGTCAACGTTATAATGCATTAATTTCTTGCTGCAGCATTCATAGTTATATTATATACATTTTACATGTCCTAGTGTTTTGTCTGTGTATTAGTAATGTGACTATGAGTGTAAAGTATTGGGTTAGCTTGAGACGTAACTGACAGTTAAGAATGATGAGTGGAGGGCTGGGTGGGGTAGGGGTATGGGGGAGGGTTGGGAGCTGGGGTAGAGGTGGGTGGAGCTCGTTTCGTCACCCCCTCCAGTCTTCCCTGGGTACACAGGGGTACAAAGGGGGCACCCCTGAGCAGAAATTACTGATCGTGAGTGTGCCTGTAATGAAATAATAAAAATGACCAGTGTCTGGAGCGATTCTCTGTCAGCAGATATAGTCTATTGCTTCCGAAATCTGTTGATTTGGGGTCTGTAGAATCGAGGGTCGACTGTAATTTGTTTTTATAAAGCATCACCAAGCTAATAAGAAGATAACCAATTCCAACATTTATCATACTGTACATGAAGTTAGACTATAGTCATCCCTCCACATTTGTGGGTCTATTACTTCTAGCTTCAGTTATTCACTAGTTAATAAACCCCCTCAAATACATATAGTTTAAGACATATTTGGGATTATTTAACAACCTATGTTGTTAAATCATCAGAAAATATAATTTAAACCAGTAGATTCTACCACCTGGGGATTTGGGGACACTACAGAGAATTTAGGTTGTCACAGTTAAACTATGGTTGTAGGGGGCCCTTTGGAAGGGTTTTTACTTATCAAGGGAAATTCTGTTTGTGGGAGTTTATGTTCACTAATCCCCATTTGTACAGCTTCACTAATTATACTACTGCTGTGGCTCCTGGTTTAAGCTGTGGTGAAAAATATGTTAAAGGGTATGGCCATACAGTTTTACCAATTCATAATCATCTTTTAACCAATAACTTCAGCTTAACACTTTGGACTCCATAATTAGCAATAGATAAGACAGAAAATATCATGCAGGAAAAAATTCATCACTGCCTCAGGCTACGGAATTTTCCGACAAGGTGGGGGCGCTCACCATTCACTCACTTGACGTAGTGCTGCTCTCAGGTGACTGCCCTTTCTTCCCTTTTATCCTTTTTCCTTCCTTCCTTCTTCTGTCTTTCTTTTCTTCATTTTTTTCTCTTCCTTCAGCCTATGGGTGACTCTACACTGAGTGACAAGCCAAACTGTCTCCTGTACACCAGGAAACCATTTACTACACTGGGTGGTAACCATATAACCAAATTATGGTGCATAATGGTTTAGCGGGTAATGAAGGCCCTCTAGTCGGATTGAGCCTGTGCAGGTTTAAATCCAAGGGAAGGTTGGGGTTTATTGCTCAAGAAATGCCACTCAGGGATGAGTGAGACTGGATCTTAAATGTCAGGACTAATTTGTCTAGCCCCAGGCTCCTACATTCCTCATGGGGCAACACTGGATTAGATGATGATGATAAAGTAATGACTTACATGTGAGTATGGTAGGCATCATGGCAGTGAACATGAGGAACAGCATACAGAAGAAGAGGCAGCCTGAGTTGTTGAAGACCTTCCCAGCCTCGTTCCCGATGTTATAGTACAATAATCCTATCAAGAGACCAATCAGCGTATGCGAACATATGCGCATCTTGGTCAGCATCTGTGTGGAAATTACAAATGATTACGGTATTTCCCAAAAGTCAAAGGTCATAAATGTGAGCAACAAAGAGGAGTTACCTGAGGAGTGGATGTGCAGTAACATCGAGAGATGGAGAATGTGAATATTTTAGAAATTATCAGTACAAGGACAGAGGTTACAAAGGAGAACAACAGAGATGAGTTACTAAAGGAGCAGACAAGGAGTTAAAGTACCTGGATAGAGATAAAAAGAAGAGGACAAATGAAAGTCTGTTGAAAAAAAACAGTAAAGATGGATATGACAAAGGTGATTAAGAGGAAAATAGTAAAGGCCAATTGGATATAAAAATGCATAGGCAGTGAAAGGCAAGCTGATCAAAGAATTAGAAAACCAAGAATGGATAAGTAATGTGTATCTGAAAGACTGATTGTCCAGTGAAGAAGTGAAATTTTGACTATCTATCTATAGCCAGACGCCCTAATCCCACAAAGGGTGGCTGCAGACAAAACACCTCCAAGTTGCTCTGTCACCCACCATTTGCATACCCTCCCCCCAGCTCACTCCCCATTCCTTCATATACTGTACCTCTCAACTCCATCCCTCCACCTCATCTTCAGTCTCCCCCTCCCTCCACCCCACCTGCATACACCCTCTTAGTCAGTCTTTCATTCTCCATTCTCTCCACATGACCAAACCACTTCAGTGTACTTTTCCTAATCTTCTCAACCACATCCACATCCACACCACAATGTTCCTTCACTTCCTCATTCGTCAACCTGTCCCTCCATGTCACTCCACAAGCTCCTCTCAAGTAACTCATTTCCACTGCTCTCACTCTTGCCTTGTTACCCTCTAGCAAGGTCCATGCCTCACTTCCATACATCAGGGTAAGGATCACGATACTATCATGCAGTGACTTCTTGACTTCCATACTCACACCTCCCTATTTCTCATCAAAGCTTTCAGTGAACCAACAACCTTTCTTCCCTGCTGCACCCTTTCAATAATTTCATCCCCAAAACTTCTATTTTTACTCATCACACTACCCAAGTACCTGAATGCACTCACATTCTCCATATCCTCACCATCCAACCTTACTGTGCATTCTGTGACTTCACTCCTCTCAAACACCATAACTTTACTCTTGTTTACACTGAATTTCAGATTCCTCTTATTACACACTGTCCCAAATTCATTCATCAAACCTTGCAACTCCCATACATCTTCACTCAACAATACTGTATCATCAGCAAACAACAACACTGGAATCTTCCACATCTCTCCCTCATTCATTACAGCCACTCCCACATCCACTGCCCTAACTTTTGACAGTACCATATAAAGAAAACAGTCATGCAGCACAGAGGTAAGCTGGAGCAGAATGGTCATATTAAGAGGATGGGAGGGAATAATTACTGTATGTGAAGAAGTGTATAATTATCGATGTGGATGAAAAATGAGATGTTCCAGGAAAACACTGATGGTGCTGAAAGATGATCTTTATACTAAGGATTAACCATATGAGAAAGCAACTGATCATACAGTTTGGAAAACTACCATTAAGGTACAGTACATCCTTCAACTTTGCGAATTTTAACTTTGCGATTCACCAATTTTGCGAGGTAGTTCCAAAAGTCATGTATTTTTTAACACAACCACAACTATGCCGAGAATTAACGACACATAACCTGGCCAATATCCTCATTGTCATTGACCAGCTGAAAGAAACCATTCTGAGCAATGAATATGACCGATTTAGGGCTCAGGAAGCATGCCACGGTGTTGACAGGGCCCTTCGCTTTTATGCTGAGCTCCACAGAGATGTGGTTAACAAGAGGAAGCAGTCTCTAATCACAAAATTCATGAGAACCCCAAGAGACCCTGCCCATCGACCAACCATCCTGCCACCCCTCCCCAAGCAGCCAGCGATCCTAGCATCCCTAACCTTTTTGATTCTGATGACCCCAGTGACGATTCTGACCTCGAGGGATTCATGAGAGAGGCAGAAAAACACAGCAAGATGTGGAAATATCTGCCGACAGTGAGAGTGATGACGCAGGCCTCGCAGGGCCATAGTAGCTGCACCCAAGGCTCGCCCCACCACCAGTCCCGTACACCACGCCAGTCTTCTCATCAGAGTAAATGCATTTTTTTTTTTTATGTTTCTTACCTATGATGTTTTCTTATTAATATTACTGTACAGTATATCAGTTCATATATGTTTCATTTATCATCATAAAATTAAGAGTGAAAGACTGACGAGGAGAGTGTATATGAGTGAGGTGGAGGGGGCAAGAGGGAGGGGGAGGCCGAGGATGAGATGGAGGGATGGAGTGGAGAGGTATATGAGAGAGGGGGGTGTGAGTTGGGAGCGTGGTAGTAAAATGGCGGGGGACAGAGCGACACGGAGGCGATTTGTTCGTGGCCACCCCATGCGGGATTGAGGCGTCTGGCGACAGATAGATAGAAAATTAAGAGGTAGAGTCAAGAGAAAGAGTGGGAAAAAGTGCTAACCTTGGGGTGATGTTGACCAATTTGCCTTTATTTCATATATTTAATCGTTTCAATTTTGCAAATTTTGATTTTGCGAGAGTTTTTGTCGAACATATTCTTGCAAAATTGGAGGAAGGACTGTATAATATAATGGGTACAAATGGTTTATGGAAGTGAGTTTAGGGCTTGGAGAAATGAATGATCAATATAATGGCTGAATACAGTGAGTGAATGTGTGAAAAAGCAAGGTATAGGATCTAAATAAACAAATGAACCTATGAGCAAGTGTTATGGGTGGACGAATTACAAATAAGATGCACATAAGGGTTGTATTCCATTATGCAAATATGGATATGAAGCCCACTGCACTTTGCCTTCAGTTAACAATCTACTTCAGCCTATGCTCTCTTCCTCATAATTATCAATCCTTCTGATCCCATTTATATTTTGACTGGATAGCAGTGATTATGATGATGACGACAATAAAAATGATGATTATGATTATATGGCAGGTGGGGATACCCACAATCAACCTGATGCAGAGCTACCTTCAAGTGACTAAAATAAGTGCCAAACCAAATGGCTTCATGTAAACTAGGAAACAATTCAGTACAGTATATTGGATAATAACCATATAACCAAATAATGCTGGATAGTATAGTGGGCTAAAATGCTCCAGGTAGATTGAGCCCAAAAGCGTTTACATCAGAACTCATAACTCCAATGGCAGGTGGGGATGCCCACCATCAACCTGATGCAGTGCTACCTTCAAGTGACTAAAATAAGTACCAAACCAAATGGCTTCATGTAAACTAGGAAACAATTCAGTACGGTATATTGGATAATAACCATATAACCAAATAATGCTGGGTAGTATAGTGGGCTAAAATGCTCCAGGATTGAGCCCAAAAGCATTTACATCAGAACTCATAATTCCACGAAGGGGTGGGTAAAGTTGGTCAACCATGCTTTGAATATCAGGACCCAGTAGCACAGACCCAGGCTGCAATGATCCCGATGGGGCAAAAAAGGAGTGGATGATGGATGGATGGATGAATGGATGGATGGATGGAAGATGACTGATGACAGCAACCAAGCACATGCAATGTCATTACTCACCCCATCTCGTATAATAGACAAGAACGTGCGCTTGAAGAGGATGACGAATTGCTTCCAACCTGAGGTAGGGAAGGAGTTGGGGATGTCATCAATACTCTCATCCTCAGAGGCCAGGAGGGAGTGCTGTGTGGAAGGTATGCTGACACGTGCATCTCCTCCTATTCCCCCTCCCCCATCCCCTCCTCCTCCTCCTCCACCCCCCTCTCTGCTGTCATCATTTTCTCGTGCTGTTTAGGGGAAAAAGGTATTTTAGGCTGGCACCCTTACTATATACGTGCATGTTTAAGGGATGAAAAGACTCAGAAATGGAGTTCACATATGACAGATTTTAATTATACTGTGACTACATCTGTGTCCACTACATGACATGATGGCAAATAATTATGAAATAATAATTTCATGTAACTACCATAATGTACCAAAATGTCATGTTAAAAACAATCTACAGTTCAGAATTCTGCTTTTGTGAGTAAGGAAATATGGGTAAGTAATGGTGTGATAAGATTTAAATTACAGTGTCAAACATAATTTAAAATAGGTGGGTACAGCAGCTCCCAAAACTACCTTTAAAATAATGTGCTGTACAATCTGACACAATGGACAATGTTATTTGACATGTATTGCATGAGGTGGCAACAAATGGTATGCCTACACCTATTATGAAGCTGTGCAATTCACGTAGCGAAACACAAAACCACAATACCTTCCAACACTGTGATACTGCCCACATGGTAGAGATAAATAATGGTGTGTGGTAAAAACAGTCCGACATGCAGGCCCTATATTATTAACATTCACACTGTTGACCCATTTGTGGTTGTAATAATGAAACAATCATGATGGATATTTCTCTCTCGAAACAATCATGATGGATATTTCTCACGAAGCGATCATGATGGATATTTCTCACGAAGCGATCATGATGGATATTTCTCTCACGAAACAATTGTGATGGATATTTCTCATGAAACAATCATGATGGATATTTCTCTCACGAAACAATTGTGATGGATATTTCTCACGAAACAATCATGATGGATTTTTCTCTCACGAAACAATTGTGATGGATATTTCTCTGACGTTGTTTCACGATCTGAAGTTTCACTCATTTTAGGATATGGCAACACAGCCTATCATGTTTACTGTGTTTCCCAAGATGCATGCAGCACGGTATAAGATGCCATAATAGGTTATATTCTTTAACATGGAGGTATAAATATTATAGAACAGTTACCACTTACATGTCGATGGATGTTAGCAGTAATATGGTGGCGTTGATTTGCTTATTAGCAGTAGTGCCTTCAACAGCTAACCATGCTTACCAACCTTACCGAGACAACAAGTAGTCAGGCAGTATGTTTCATACTGTTCATCATCCCATCCTTCGCACCAGACATTAAAGATAGTTTTGGGAGCTATTGTACTAAGTTATAGGATGAAGCAGTGTGAATGATTAACTTCAATATGTAACAAGTAAGAATATTACAAACGTAACAGACATTGTGTGGTCCAGCTGATGTGAAAAAGAGTGCTTAGGGCATCTGGCTATGGAGTGTTTACTTGATACTGTTATGCTGACCAGTAAAGTACAAACAATTTTTCATAAAAAAAAAAAAAAATCAAAACTCACAGATAATATGCTGCTTATTCCTGACAGCTAGGTGGTTATCTGGAGCCAAGTTGTCACACTTGCCACACCTCACTGCTGATGTCAGCTTGTGGGTAAACTCACCATAGTCACCACTTGCCACTTCCATCACTGTTAAAGAGATAAATATTTATGTAGTGCTGCACCACATGCTTCATATGTCATAATTTTAATTTTTCCTATTCCTATTAAAATCTCTGTGTTAGCAGGTAATAGGGATGACAGCACAGACAACAACAATGAGGATGGCAATTGCTACAGATCAATTATTCATTGCAATTTTTTTTTTCTTTCTTCCAGGACACTGTATTCAGCTTAATGAAAGACTTCTAAAACTTAAGGGTTAACGGTACTTTCCTTGAGGAACCCTTGAAAGCGTATAAATTTTATGATAACCTGCATCATGGTACAGGAGGAAAATACATACCATATCATTTTACTGTACATTATTCTAACCTCTCAGTTTACTGATATACTGTCCTATAATTTTAATTCCCTTGTGGTAGGTGGGGGCGCTCACCATCCACTCACTCGATGTAGTGCTGCTCTCGGGTGTCTGCCCTTTCCTCTCCTCCATCCTTCTTTACTTCAATCCTCTTCTGTTTTTCTTTCCTTCAGTCTTTCCTTGCCCTTCTGCCTACAGGTGACTTTACACTCCCTCTTCTGTCTTTCTTTCCTTCATTCTTTCCTCGTCCCTCTGCCTGTGGTTGACTACACTGAGTGACAAACCAGATGGTTTCCTGTACACCAGGAAACCATTTACTATGCTGGGAGGTAACCATAAAACCAGATTTTGGCACCTGGTGGTTTAGTGGGTAATTATGGCGCTCCAATCAGACTGAGCCGGTGAAGGTTTATATCCAAGGGGTGGTTGAGGTTTATTGCTCACATAATGCCGCTCAGGGATGAGTGAGACTGGTCACTCTCATCTTAAATGTCAGGACCAACTTACCTAGCCCCAGGCTCCTACGCTCCTCTGTGGGGCGACATAAGATTGGATGATGGATGGATGGCTTCCAAAAAAAATTCATAAAATTTGAGACCTTTTCTTTTTAAATCTAATGTCTGTATTGCTGTAAGTTCATATTTTTTGCCTGCTCAGTATATTCAATTTATTGTCAATAACCTTTTAACTAAAGAGTGGTGGTAGGTGGTGACAACCATCATTTGCTCACTTGATGTAGTGCTGCCAACTACTTTTTTTCCCTTTCTCATTCTGTCTCTGCCCTCCTATCTTCCTAGTTCTCCCTTTCCTTCCTCTCCTTTTTTATTAGTCTTCTTTTCACTTCCGGTGGCTCCACACTGAGTGACAAACTTAATGGTTTCCTGTAACCCAGGAAACCATTTACAGCACTGGGTGGTAATTATGTAACTAAATTGTGGCGTGAAATGGAGCCTACTATGGTGCTCCCTATTAACTGAGTGGAGAAAAGCACATGTGGCATCCACCCAGGAACCCACCCTCCACACTTTTCTGTGTTTTGCCATGCCAAGGTGCTGTCAGCCACAAGGGAACTTAAGTTCACTGCACAGGATGACCCTGCAGGGGTTGCTGGCTGCCTGCAGTTGACGGTTTGTTCAACCCGCCTAGGGTTGATCAACTAAAACAAGGAGTTTCTCCTCTCCTAATCTCAGGAATACAGTCAGGGGGTAATGAAAACAAAGCATAAATCATTATACTGAAGTGGTTAATGGAGTCTCTCCTAAGCTGTAAGAAATAATCTAAAAAAAATTATAATAATCACAGTGTATTACTGGAGTTAAGGATTGAAGAACTGTGTATTCTGATATTCACCAGTGACTAAAGTGCTCAGCAGCAATCGGTCCTTCTGGGTAGCATATAACTTGGTTGTAATACATGTATGCTGAAGACTTCATTAAGCATGCTAGTCAAGTAAGTCTATAAATAAAGTACATATACACTGAAAGGATATGAATCACCACCACCACCACTCATCTTCCACCCAAAGATGGGGTGAAGTAGGATCCAGACACAAGGAAAGACATCACTATCATCATCATGATGATGTCTTTCCTTGTGTCTGGATCCTACTTCATCATCATCCAGACCTCCTTTCCCACCCTAAGGCAGGGTGAGGAGTAGCAACATCCAGACAGCCCAAATTTGCTCAATCCAATGGGCCATGCTTCCATTCACTCATCATTCAAGCCCCCAGAATCCTGGCTCTATCGGATATGTCAAAAACATTCACCACATTTTGTAGCTTCACATAAACGTACCTGACAGAGTCAATCTGGATGCTGCCACGTTAAAAAGAGGTGTCAAATCCCTGATAGTGCCCTTCTCCTCAAAACAGTCATCCAGCCAGCTCGATCTCTCATCAGTTCCCTAACCAAACCTCTCTCCCTCACACACTCATTCACCATATCTCTCCACCTTCTCCTCGGCCTACCTTGCCTCCTCCCTCCTTCAAATTCACTCAGATATACTTATTTCACCACTCTATTGTTATCCATTCTCTCCACATGACCACACCATCTCAGTACACTCTTTTCCATTCTGGTGTCCACCGACTTTCTCACTCCACATCTTTCATGAATCACGTTATTTTGTATCCTATCCACCCTCTATACTCCACATACATTCCTCAGCAGTCCCATATCCACTGCTCTTAATCTTGACTTTTCATTTTCATGACATACCATAGTCTCACATCCACTGCCTCACCGACTGGCACCAACAGTCCCATATCCACTAATCTTAATCTTGACTTTTCATCTTCATGACATACCATAGTCTCACATCCACTGCCTCACCGACTGGCACCAACACTCCTTCATGTAAGCCTCGTGCAGCTGCAACACTCAAGCCCCTGTTTCTTATCAAGGCCTTCATTGCACCAGCTACTTTTCTTCCTTGTGTCACTCTACTTTCAACTTCTTTTGCACATTTTCCTCTCTTTTCTACCACTGTACCCAGGTACTGTATTTGAACTCTCTCACCAATTCCAGTCTCTCTCCATTCACTGCAACATTGCAGTGGAAGTCTTTTCTACATTTACTTTCAAGGCACAACACTCACAGACATCAGCAAAACTCTGCACTAGCCTACCACATTCTTGTCCAGTATTTGCAACCAGTACTGCATCATCAGCATACAGCAAATTTGAGATATTCCATCCATTACCATTCATTACCAACGTCATCTCCCTCTCCATTACTCGTGTTTTTACTTCTCTCATCATCCCATCCATATATATATATTGAACAATCATGGAGACATCACACAACCTTGTTGCATGCCCACACCGATCGTGAACCATTCACTTAGATACCCATTAACCCTTACACATGCTTCACTACCATCATAAAAACTCCTGACGGCATCTAGCAGCTTACCATCTACACAGTACATGCGCAAAGCTTTTCACAATCCTTCTCTGTCAACTTTGTTGTATGCTTTTTCCAGATCCATGAATGCCATAAACACCTTATGGTCCTTCTCACTAGCCTTCTGTGCTATCTGTCTCACTGCAAATATTTGATCCACACATCCTCTGCCACTCCTAAAGCCACCCTGTTCATCACTCACTAGGACTTCTGATATCTCTCTTACTTTCTCTATAATAATTCTTCTATATACCTTCCCTACCTCACTCAATAAAGACAATGTACAAAAATACGAATACAGTGAGCCCTTAAGTTTCGTGTCTAATCGGTACCACGGGGTTGGAGCAAAACCAGAATTCTGCAAACCGAAAAGTATTAATTCAATGGTATAAAAATCTAATTGGTTCTGGAGCCCCTCCCAAAGTCACACTTTTTCTCACTTCTGAGATATAATTCTCATAAAACAGGGTACCAGAACAACTGACAACCATATGAATATGACAAAAATGTTAACATTAAATAAATGGATCACCATCCAGAAAAATCTTCATCTTATCCTCTACTGAATACTTTTTCCTCTTCCCACTGACTTGATACTCACAATGTTCTTTTCTCTTCTTGCCTCCATCGTTTGAACTTCCCAGTATTTCACGAAGGGAAAGACAAAAAAAAAAAGTGACCACGACTGTGATCACTACCCAAGCACCATACAAACAGTCTCATAGCTGGCGTGAACTGTGAAGACGACATGGCGGACAGCAGCTAACAATTGCGTTGCCCACCGGAACCCCATATATTGATGCAAAATGTGAATTCTTCATCAAGAGACATAAGTCCTTGGAAATTGGGGGCTTTTCTGTGAAAGGTACACTTGCGAACCCAAATTGCACGAAACATAAAGGCTCACTGTACTATCAACAGCATGACCAGTAAAGCCACACAATCATTCTCACATCATTCAAGCACTCGGAATCCTTCTTCCAACTCACATACCAAATCATCTCCACATTTCACTTTTTTTTTCTTTTTTTTAATGTGCATCATTTACAATATCACACTGGGAATCCTTTGTTTATGAAGTAAAAAATAAAAAATAAAAAATAAAATGCCAAACCCCTGCTTTGTGTTCCCATATACATATTTCAACCAGCCAATTTGATTCCCTGTCAGTTCCCAGGTCTTCTAAACTTTCATTTTTTTTCTCTCTCTCATTCATTTATATGTGTCCACCTTCTTCTTGGCTTATCACATCTCCCATCTTCAAACATAAAATAAAATAAATCCATCCATCCATCCACCCATCATCCAATCCTATGTCACCCCACAGAGGAGCATAGGAGCCCAAGGCTAGGCTAGTTGGTCCTGACATTTAAGATGACAGTGACCAGCCTCACTCATCCCTGAGTGGCATTACATGAGCAATAAACCCCAATCATCCCTTGGATATAAACCTTAACCGTCTCAATCCGATAGGAGCGCCGTAGTAATTATCCACTAAGCCACTAGGCACCAAAATTTGGTTATATGGTTACCACCCAGCATAGTAAATGGTTTCCTGGTATATAGCAAACCATCTGGCTTGTCACTCAGTGTAGAGTCACCCACAGGCAGGACAAGGAAAGAATGAAGGAAAGCAAGGCAGAAGAGGAAGTGTAAAGTCACCCACAGGCAGAAGGACAAGGAAAGAAAAAGACAGAAGTGGATTTAAAAAGTGCACCCAGCTAAAGATATTACAATAATTATTCTGCTATTATCTCTCAGTATGAAGAGCTGGCAAGCCAATGAAAACTTTAATCAGAAACTGAAACAACATGGGAAGTGATTAAATTTCCTAGTTAAGTTCACCATCATCACAATGCAACTACTGGAAAACAAATTATATCAAAAGCATAGATTTAATTACCAAAAATATCAGATCATTTTCCAATTTTGTTGTTTTCTCTTTTAACTGTTACTGGCTCTGAACTCACCCCATCTTTTAAGTGGAAAAATGGGTTAGGATGATGATAATGCTGTGATGATGAAATTATAAAGCAAAAACTATAAAAACTCCCAACTCACAGAAATCAGCTGGGTTGTGGTATGACGGACACTCCAGACCCATGGCTGAGAGGAAAGGTATAAGCCCATGGATGGCCCCCCGATAGATACACTGACCCTCAGCAAGTGCATACAGGTAGTCAAACTTTTCAAACAGCTTGGCAGAGGGCTGATGGATGGTGCAGATGATGGTGCGGCCACCCTGCGCCAGCGTCTTCAGCAGGTTGATGCACTGGAAGCTACTGCTGCTGTCTAAACCACTGCAAATAAGAAGGCCAATTAATATTTTAATGTAATTACAAGGCAAAAATTCAACAAAAAATTATAAGCTCCAAGATCCTTTGGTTGACATGGCCATATTTCTGTTGCCCACTATAGGCATGTCCAGCTGAGTCAGAGATGCAAAGTTAGCCCTG
>JAGKTI010002732.1:0-15620 GCA_018397915.1 Birgus latro | reverse complement strand
TATATGTAGTCTCATAAGTTAAAGTTCAAATAAATGTATATACAGATAGGGGAAAACAAATTTGACCTAAAACAGGTATAGGCACTAATATACTGTATATCAGCATCATCCTAACCCTTTTTCCTACCCACAATTGTGGCAAGGTAACATCCAGAAAACAAGGAAAGAGTATCTTTTCCAAAATAACAGAGGCCTATTTCAACACTGCTTTAACTCTCCAGTCATTACTTTTTATTGCAAACATTTCTTCTTTTGCTTCTCATTCAATACTTCCTTCTATTTTATTTTCTTTAGAATATGTATGTCCTATTCTAACACTCAACTTTTCACTTTCCATCTACTATCCTTCCTACATTACACATCCTTTTTCACCCATTCATTTGTTTCCTTACTTCATCAATGCTCAGCTCCCCAGCCTGGAGATTTCCTCACAAGACCTCACTCCACACCTTCCTCAGTCTGCCCCTGGGAATTTTTCCCTCCACATTCACATTAATGAACTTTCACAGCCAGTTTGCCTCCCTCCCCCTTCCAGTCTCCTGACCTTCTTAAGTATATCCTAGTCCACAGTCAGTTTTAACCTTGCTAATAATAATCTTCCCTCTCAACACTTCTGTTTCTTTAACCTCTCTCACTCACCACCTCAATTATCAATATCCACTCTCTCATGTCTGAGAAGACAAGTTCAATTCTATTGCAATCCTCTTATTTCAGTCTGTTATTACTTTTAATTCTTCCCTCTTCTCTCATCCTTTCCTATTTCAACACATTCCTCAAGTTTAATGGCAACACTTTGGATTAACCTTATCTACTCCATCTTCACTCTTAGTTTTTATTCTTCTTCCTTCATCCATTCACCATTCCAGCATCTGCATCTTCTGTTTTAAATCTGCCAAACAAAAGACTTTAAAATGTAGCACCTTTTCCCAGGTTTTCATGCAGTATTTTCTCCCAACTTTTTCATTACTCCTTCCTACAACTTATCCCACTTTCTTCATCTAAAAAAAATTTATGGACATCATTTTATCAGACAACGCTGTACTTCACCATCCCTTCCCCAACCACCACTTCCAAACAATTCTGAACTGGTAATGTATTCATTTTCAACAATAACCTAATTTGACCCTGCAGTCATCTTTTAACTTGTAGTCAATACCATTCCTCATCCACAATTCTCTTTCCTTCCTCCACTCACCACTTCCTCCTTCTGGGACCTCTTCATCCGATCTCCAAGTTTGAGGTTGGCTGAGACGTTCATACTCTCACTGACGGTAAGGTGAGGGTGGAGGTGGTCATCCTGCATGATGTAACACGACATCTTGCGGAATTTACGCAGGTTTCTGTCCCGCCCATTAACAAGGATAGTGCCCACCACATTGCTGATTCTGTATGGGTGGCAATAAAGCAAGTTTTTGTTAGTGATCTGTATACAATCAGCCTTTACTATACTCTTTTTTCACCTTAAATTGGCCCAGAATTTCATCCTTCTGCAGATTATTTCATGTAGTTCGGTGGTGGAAAAGACAAAGCTATGTCTCCACATCCCTTCCAAAGCACTTCTTCATGACTAGCACCCTATTCCAGAGATAATGTATTGTTACAATTCAGGACTGAAGATGGAAGGATGGCAATTTGAGGGCAAGTTTAAGTAAAAGAAGCTTATTAAGTATAATTGTGCGTGTGTTGTGTGTGTAATGGGGTATAAAAGCCGCCCGTGCTGCTTACAGGCAAAGCGGGGATCCTCTCTTTGGCTCAGTGGTAATGTGCGTGCCTATGAGGTGTGACGGCCTGAGATCGAATCTCAGCCAGAACAGTGTGATTAATTTGTTGAGTTTCATTTCGGTTATTACATTAGTTGGCAGAAGTGTGGGATGTGAGGCGAGGTTTGGAGGGCAATGGCGTTGTTGATTAGCTGGCAGCATCCTAGTCCTTACATCCAAGGGGTGAGCTGTCTGGTGTGGTCAGCATCACCCCCAGTGGTGGCCTCCAATGCTACGCTACCGTGTGTTTGAAAACGACTAAATTAATCACTAACGGGAGAAAAGAGTGATGTAATGGGGTGCAAAGCACGGATCCTCTCTTCGGGGGCCTGAGATCAAATTCAGCCAGGACAGTGTGATTAATTTGTCAAGTTTCAGTTTGGTTATTACATTGGTTGGCAGCAGTGTGGGATGTGAGGCGAGGCAATGATGCTGTTGTTGACAGCGTCTTAGGCCTTACATCCTGGGGAATGAGCTGTCCGGTGTGGTCCACAGCACCCCCAATGGTGACCTCCAATGTGTGCTACGCTATCTTGTGTGTGTTTGAAACTGACCAAATTAATCATCTATTTATCTATCTCTATCTATTGCCAGACGCCTCAATCCCGCACGGGGTGGCCACAAACAAATTGCCTCCATGTCACTCTGTCCCCTGCCATTTCACTACCATGCTCCCAACTCACACCCCCCTCTCTCATATACCTCTCCACTCCATCCCTCCATCTCATCCTCGGCCTCTCCCTCCCTCTCGCCCCCTCCACCTCACTCACATACACTTTCCTCGTCAGTCTTTCACTCTCCATCCTCTCCACATGCCCAAACCACCTTAACGTGCTTCTCCTAACGCTTCCCATCACGTCCTCAACCACACCACAACGCTCCTTCACTTCCTCATTTGTTAGTCTGTCTCTCCATGTGACTCCACATGCTCCTCTCAAATAACTCATTTCCACTGCTCTCACTCTTGACTTCTGTCCTTCCAACAGGGTCCAAGCTTCACTTCCATATGTCAGAGTTGGTATCACAATACTGTCATGTAACAACTTTTTCACTTCCATGCTCACCTCCCTGTTTCTTATCACTGCTTTCAACGAACCAGCAACCTTCCTTCCCTGCTGTACCCTTTCGAGCACTTCACCCTCCAGACTACCATCCTTACTCATCACACTGCCCAAGTACTTAAATTCACTCACATTCTCCATTTCCTTCCCATCCAATCTCACTGTACACTCACTGGCTTCATTTCTCTCGAAGACCATCACTTTACTCTTCCCCACATTCACCTTTAGATTCCGTTTCTTACACACTCTCCCAAACTCATCTACCAAGCCTTGCAGCTCCCCTTCGTCTTCACTCAACAACACAGTATCATCTGCAAACAACAGTACAGGGAGTTTCCAAACACTGCCCTCTCTCACTAGGGCCGCTCCAACATCCACTGCCCGACCTTGTATCTCTTTTATAACCCCATCCATATACAGATTGAACAACCATGGAGACATGACACATCCTTGTTTCAATCCAACCTTCAAATGGAAAGATTCACTCAGTTTGCCATCCACACGCACTGCAGCCTTAGCACCCTCATACATACTCTTCACTGCCTTCAACAACTTCCCATCCACTCCATATATTCTTAATACCTTCCACAAACCTTTTCTATCCACCCTGTCATATGCTTTCTCCAGATCCATGAAGGCTGCATACAACTTCTTGCCCTTCTCTAGAAACTTTTCCACTAAGGATCTAAGAATGAATATCTGGTCTACACAACCTCTTCCCTTCCTAAAACCTCCTTGTTCTTCTCCAACTAATTCCTCAGTAATTTCCCTAACTCTGTCAATAAGTATCCTACCATATATTTTTCCTATTACACTGAGAAGGCAAATGCCCCTATGATTACCACACACTGCTTTTTCCCCTCAAGTGGTGAAAAGGTTAATGAAGTCTGTATTAAACTCATTCAGCCTCATAATTCTCTCCCAAGTAGAATACAATAATCTTCAGGTTAAAGTTTCTCCTGTACCTGTATCCTGCTGTGATGTTCATTAGTGTGGACTTGCCAGCCCCTGAAGGTCCCATTATGGCTGTCAGGCGGCCAGACTTGAACTTCCCTGACACACCCTTTAGGATTGTCTTGTAACCTGGCAATGTGAAAGTGGTGAAGTTAGGACATGGAATATCATCCTTTCCATAGCATTTCTCCATGACTAAGAACATATTCTAGTATCAATCTGTTATCACGATTCAGCCCTTGAGATGGAGTGATGACAACTTTAGACCAATATAAAGCAATAAGAATATGGCACAATACTCTAGGGTTACTCTCTCATTACAGTTCAATGGAAGAATAAGACAATAAGTACAGTACTATGGTTCTATACAATGTCCACTGCACTTTTCCATGACTAGTACCTGTGTTGTAGCTAGGATTTCAAAAATGGGGAGGCTAAGTCTATTTATGGGGTGGCTCAAGAAGTACTCTGAGGGGCATGGGGGTATTCACTGGAAATAATGGGGTGGTCATGAGGTGCAAGGTGCCACCTCAGACATGCACCATAATCTAGTGTTAATCTCTTGTTACAACTTAATATTCAAGATGAAGTGATAGTACTTTTGGGCCAAGCTAAAGTGGGACTCCATATGGTTCAGCAATGGCACCGCAGTAAACCCTCTTCCCTAGCCACCCTTCTCAATCACCTCCTAAGGAGGTGAAGAGAAGAATGACAGAAAAATTATAAGTTCAATTTGAGTAACTATATCAACAGAGTGCTTTGTTTAAACCCTTTAATTCTGTATTTTCCTTTTTCTGTTTCTTTAACTATGAACACATGGGTAAAATAGTAACAAAATAGCATAATTTTCTCCATTTAAACCATTCACTACAAAGACATCTTTTTGTGGGGTACTCTTGCCGCTAAAAAATTATCCAAGTTTAGAGAGGCCCCTAGTAGTGATGGGGTTAATGAAGGCTTTATCTAACCCATCTTCTTCGAATAGTTGATCCTAAAATGAACAAAATGGTCTGAAGGTAGGAAAAATGAAAAATAATTAAAAGATATCGTCATACCAAATGGTTTAACATTTAAAAAATTACACCAATGTGCACTTTTATGACCACAATGCAACAAAATGAAGCACTACGTGGAAGGTACTTACCGATAGGGCAGTGTATTAGTAAAAGGTGTACACATCTTCAGACACCAATAAACCATATCAAGATACTGTACAGTATCTTCACAAAGGATGACCTTCAAACTAATCATCCATAACTGGGCTCATGGTACAATAAAATAACAGCAGAGCCAGATTACTGAACTCCCATTTACGCAGACAATGTTGTTTACTGCCACCCATTATACACTCCCAGTGGTGCCTTTATAGTTTAAGTTTCACTTGCCTTTAAAATGACTACTGTATATAGCAGTCATAGTGCAAGTGTATTTGTATCAGAGTGGTGTGGTGAAATGTGGGAAATTTGAGGGGTAGAGCAGAGGGAGTGGCTGAGACACTGAGTAGGAGGTGGGTGGATATGGGATGTGTGCAAGAAGTCAGGTATAGGGGTGGATCAGCCAGAAAGACAGCTGGAAAGGATTGTTATAAGTTGTTTTGGCAGAGTAGGACAGATGGATATGGTGGTGTGGGTTTGTTGAGAAATGGGTGGAATATGCAATGAATGTTATGAGGGTAAGTGATAGGATAATAGTGAAAATTTTTTTCAGTGTGGAAATGGTTGCATTTATATCAGCGTATGCTCCACAGGTAGGCTTGGATGAGGTAGAGAAAGATAGATTTGGGGATGACTTAGTACGTGTCATAAGTGGTATGGGGGATGATGAGACTGTAGTTTTTGGAGGGGACTTAAATGATCATGTAGATGAAGCAGCTCAAGGATATTAAAGACTACATGAGGGATGTGCATATGGTACAAGAAATGAGGAAGGGGAAATGATACTTGAGTTTGGAGAGTGAACATATTTGTGCGCAACACACATTTTAGGAAGAGAGAGAGTAGGTTGATTACATACGAATCTGCAGGAAATAGCAGCCAGAAAGGCTATTTCTGGTCAGGAGGGCTGATAGGAGGTTAGTGAGGGATGTTAATGTTATGGGGAGTGAGGAGTGTGTGCAGCAACACAAGTTATTGATATATGACATGGTGCTTGAGGAGCGGGTGATGAAAAAGAAGACCTATGCACCTAGCAGGAAAATATGGAAGTTGAAAAACCAGCCAGTAAGGGATGCCTTCTATGGCTAGACGAGCAGAGTGGTGGCTGAACAAGGAGATGTAGACAAAAGTGTTAATGAATGATACAGAGCCCTCATGAGCAACCTCTTGAAAGTTGCTGACTCAGTATAAGGATGGACTAGCAGCCCACCAAAACAAGGTAACTTGGTGGTGGGATGAGGGTGTAAAAGCTGCAGTTCAGGAGAAATGAGGGAATGGAAGAAGAGTGGTAGAGAGGACTACTTGGCTGCCAAGCAAAGAGCTGGAAAAGAGGTTTACAGGTCTAAGTCTGTATCACAGACTTTTACTTGATAACCTAAATCGTGTGGAAAGAAAAATATGACATTTAAGCTGGCAAATCACATGAAGTGGGAGAAAAGGAATATCATAGGTGAGTAGTGTGTGAAGAATGATAAAGGAAGAGTAGTGGTGGACAGTGGGGATATTAAAGACACACAGAAGAAGCATTACAGCCGGCTGTTGAAAGAGGAGTTTGACTGGGACAGGGAAGATTTGGAGCCAGCAGATCCTGTGTTTTGCCCTTGGCCTTTGATTGATCTGCTACTTTGAGTGAGGCAACAGGGAGGATGCAGGTGGGGAAGGCAGCAGGTGTGTCTGGATTGACTGCTGAAATATTGAAGGCCTCAGGAGATAAAGGAGTGAGGTTAGTCACTGACCTGATAAATATGATTATATATGAGTGTGTTGTCCCAGATGACTGGCTAAAGAGTGTACCTGTAAATGTGTACAAGGTGAAGGGTGATGCCCTGGAAAGAGGAAATTATAGAGACATAAAGCTTTTCAACCAGATAATGAAGGTAATGGGGAGAGTTCTAGAAGGGATGATATGAGAAAGGGACTACTGATGAGTTGCAGTTTGGGTTTATGCCAGGCACAGGGACCACTGATGCCATATTCACTGTTTGATAATTTCAGGAAAAATACATAGGAAAGAAAAGGGAACTGTACTTTCTTTTTGCTGATCTGGAGAAGGCCTTTGACAGAGTCCCTAAAGAGGTGGTGAAGTGGGCAATGAGAAAGCTTGGGATCAAGGAGTGGCTGGTTAGGGTGGTTATGGCCATGTATGTGGTTGCTGGCACCCAGGTAAGGGTGAATGAAGACTTGTGAGATGAGTTTTCTGTGAATACTGGTGTGCACCAGGGGTCAGTTTTGAGCCCCTTATTGTTTATCAAGGTACCTGAAGCCCTCTCACATGACTTCAGAAATGGACTCCCATGAGAGATGTTGTACGCTGATGATTTGGTGTTGTTTGCAAAGAATGAAAGGGAGGTGTAGGAACAATTTAGGAAGTGGTGAGATGGTATGGGGCACCAGGGCTTAAGAGTATGCAGATAAAACAAAAGTGATGGTATCTAGAGCTGATGGCAGTAATGAGAATGGCCATGTGCGATCTGTCACAAGGGCATGGGAAATAATTCCATCTTCTGCAGTGTCTGTGATAGGTGAGTGCATAAGAGATGTAGCGGTATTAGAGGTAGCCTGTGAGACAATGCTGATTTTATGTGTGCGGTGTGTCGGGGAGAGCAGTTGGAGATTGCCAGGTGTGAAATAACTGAACTTGCTGGTGAGTCTCTCAAGTGTATGGAAGGCTTTTGTTATTTGGAAGACATGTTAAGTGCTGAGGGTGAGGCTGGAGCTAACTCTGTGGCTAGAGTGAGGAGTGGTTGGAAGAAGTTCAGGGAGCTGTTGCCTCTCCTGACACTGAGAGGGCTCTCCCTCCATGCTAAGGGATCTTTGTATGCAGCATGTGTTAGGCATGTAATGCTGCATGGTTGTGAGACTCGGGCAGTAAAGGAAGAGAATATCTGCAGGCTCACACATACAGAAATGACAATGATTAGGTAGATGTGCAAAGCATCTCTGAGTGTGAGGCCTGGGGGGGCTAGGTTTACGATGGAAGAGTTGAGGGGTAGGATGGGACTGGAGTGTATTGATGTTGTGGTAAGGAAAGGTAGACTGAGATGATTTGGGCATGTGAAAAAGATGGGGGATGATAACTGGGTGCAGAAAGTGAGAAGTGTTAACGTTAGGGGCAGGGCTGCGAGAGGTAGACCGAAAAAGACCTGGGACAAGATCAGGTGACCTCAGGGATAAGGGACTGAATAGGGAAGCTGCTAGAGATCAAGCAGCATGGAGAGCCGCCATTAGGTGACCAAGGCCGGCGCATGCAAACATGTTGGAACCTTCAAACACAAACGAATGTAAGAATATACCCTATACTGTAAACAAATAACACATTACATTATACAGTAAAACCTCAATATAACGGACTTCAATAGACCGGAATTCGCTTTTACTGGACTCGAGGAGCTACCACAGTATATCGGAAAAAGTCCGATAAAGCCAGAAAGCAGTCCGGACTGTCTGATCACTTCAGCTATGTTCACCACAATAAGACAAGTAAAAGACATGTTTTTCAGTGCACAGTACAGTATTATTATGCCATTTGATTAATGTAGTGAAGGTATAACACAGTACAATACTGCAATCCGGACTACTGTCTGATATATCAGAAAAAGTCTGGATTAGCAGGGGTAAGTCCGAATGTCGCTTTTATCGGAATTTCACATTTTTCGGACTGGCTTGGGCCACAATTAGTCCGTTATAGTGAAGTCTTACTGTATCTTTTTAACATTTGTTTCAACTGATTGTTTTTTCTTTTTGTACAATTAACTCAGTGCAGACTGCAGAAACAATGCCTTTAACAGATCCAGTACAACCTAAACAGCTGATATGCCTGTTCCCTGAATTTAGAAACTGCCCCTTCATAGGAAGTGGTAGCTGAAGACTGTACTGTACCTGACCTCTCGAGTTCAAACAGTCTTTGCAAAGCTGAATAAAAGTGTCTGGTGGTACTCTGAGCAAAATGAAGATTATGTTCTTGCGTTAATGAGGTTAAAGGTTGCTATTCTACAATGGAAGACGATACTAAAGGGCTGGCATAACTGCTACCTCATTGTACTGTAAATGGACTCATGGATTATTATAATTTCTTCATTTTCCTCACACTGAATATGAACTTCTGGAAAATGAGAGCCACCCACCTTTGTGTCTGCCTTCAGAGACAGAGTAGGAGAGGTCATTGAACTCTATGTGAACCGGGGGTCGTTTGGGAAGGTGAGACATTATGATGCCGGCGCTGGCCCCGTTCACCACCTTCTTCCTCAAGTCGTTACTGGGGAGGAAAGTGTAACATTAATCAAGTGTTATGGCACTTTTTTTTTTTTTTTACCAATAATACAACATACTAGCCCTTAAACCTTAGGTAGCTTCCAGTTCTGTCACTTTTCCCACCATGAGTCCAATTTCCTGACAAGATTAAGGCTGGGAAAAAAAAAAATCAATAACTAGCATACTTCTGACAGGAAGGATGCCTTCATGTCACAGCACTAATATGGCCACGCAGTGCTGCTGCCCAATTATACGTATGTCCTTCTGCTCCCTCATCCCCCAAATGGGAGATGGTAGACTGCTGAAGAAGGGCACCTTCAACCTGCAGTTCACCAGGCTCACATTCAAATGAACCTGGGGCTACCACTACTACTATAGTTATGCACTACACTGTTACATCTGACTGAGGTTCTAGTATTGGCATTAACACTATTTTTTCTTTTTCCTCACTAATACATGGGTTGAGAAAATGGAACAGACAGAGGTACTTGTATCATCCTCCTGGTCATCATAATCTTTCCACTAATACATGGGTGGGGTGGGAAGGTTCTAGAGGGAACAAGAAACAAATGCTGAAGAAGTATCTGCATGCCTTGTGAAATGGGCCACATATCGATTCACTGACCATTCAAGTCTTCAAAAAATACCTCTCTGCTCCACCTCACAGGTAATATGACTCACACAAAACTGCTGAGATTGAGCCAGTCTGTTGACTGTCTGGTTTATAAGCAATGCATCCTTGTCATGTACTCTACTAGTACGGTATATCACCATTCATACTTCAACCATCCACTTCAATCCTCCATTTTTTAAAATCTTGGCATTACCTGAGTTACATTCAGTCATTCATCATCTAATCCCGTGTTGCCCCATGAGAAGCGGAGGAGCCCTGGTATAGGCAAGTAGGTCCTGGCATTTAAGATGAGAGTGACCTGCCTCGCTCATCCCTGAGTTTAAGTTGGTCCTGTCATTAAAGATGAGAGTGACCAGCCTCACACATCCCTGAGAGCCATTACATGAGCAATAAATCCCAACCACCCCTTGGATATAAACTTGCATCAGCTCAATCCAACTATAGTGCCTTAATTACCCACTAAATCACCAGGCGCCAAAATTTGACCATTTGGTTATCACTCAGTAAATGGTTTCCTGGTGTACAGGAAACCATTTGGCTTGTCACTCATTGCAGAGTCACCATAGACAGAAGGAAGAGGAATGAAAGACAGAAAGAAGAGGAAGGATGGAAAGATGGAAGGAATAAGTTACACTTACATGGTAGCTAAAATGCAAGTACAGTACACAGAGTTACGGGAGTCGTTTAGAATTACAGTATTTCATCGGCTGAATACTGTACCGTGGCGAGTCTTAATTCACCAAGAATCCTTCACTACAATGACGTCAGCTGTATGTTGCAATAACCCTTAATACAAATGCTTTCCTTTAACCCAGGAAACCATTTACAACGCTGAGTGGTAACCATATAACCAAACCATATGTGTTCCCTACATGTCAACAGGTGGGTTGGCAGAGGGTTAGAGTCCCTCCCTGTAAAACAAACTCAGAAAATGCCACCCCTTATGGGATTGTGGTGCCTGACTATCGACAAGATGATCTCTAGAAATAGGGATGGCATAGCAACTAGGAAGTAGTTAAAAAGGGGGGATTGGACAAGATTAATTGCTTAGTAATTTTGCATAAATAGTGATTAATTCGCAGTAATTTTGAGAGAAAATGGTAATCAAAGGGCATTTGTCTTCTTACTGTAATAGGCACAGTATGGTGGAATACTTATTGACAGAGTTAGGGAAATAGCAGAGGAATTAGTTGGAGAAGAACAGGGAGGTTTTAGGAAGGAAAGAGGTTGTGTAGACCAGATATTCATCCTTAGGTCTTTAGTGGAAACGTTTCAAGAGAAGGGAGAGAAGTTTTATGCAGCCTTCATGGATTTGGAGAAAGCGTATAACAGGGTGGATAGACAAGGAATGTGGAAAATATTTGGAATATACTGTATGGAGGAAATGGGAAGTTGTTGAATGCCCAGAAGAGTATGTATGAGGGTGCTACAGCTGTGCTGCAGTGCGTGTGGATAGTGAACTGAGTGACTTCTATCTGAATGTTGGACTGAGACAGGGATGTGTCATGCCTCCATGGTTGTTCAATCTGCATATGGATCGGGTTATAAGAGATACGTACAAAGTAGAGCAGTGGATGTTTGAGTGGCCCTAATGAGAGAGAGGTTAGCATTTGGAAACTTCTTATATTGTTGTTTGCAGATGATACTGTATTTTCCAGTGAAGACGAAGGGGAACTGCAAGGCTTGGTGAATGAGTTTGGGAGAATGTGTAAGAAACGGAATCTAAAGGTGAATGCAGGGAAGAGTAAAGCTATGGTCTTCGAGAGAAATGGTCACTAAGTGTACAGTGAGGCTGGATGATGAGGAAATAGAAAATGTGAGAGCATTTACGTACCTTGGTAGTGTAATAAGTAAGGATGAGAATTAGAAGGGTAAGTGCCTGAAAGAGTACAACAAGGAAGAAAAGTTGCTGGTTCTTTGAAAGCAGTGATAAGAAACAGGGAAGTGTGCAAGGAAGCAAAAAAGGCGCTGCATGACAGTATTGTGATACCAGCTCTAACGTACTGAAGTGAAGCTTGGACCTCGTTGGAAGGACACAAATCAGGTGTGAAAGCAGTGGAATTGAGTTATTTGAGAGGAGCATGTGGAGTTACATGGAGCGAGACAAATAAGGAAGTGAAGGAGCGTTGTGGTGTGGATGTGGATGAGACAGAAAGCATTAGGAGAAATACACTGTGGTGCTTTGGCCACGTGGAGAGGATGGAGAGCGAGATTAATGAAGATAGTAGTATGTGAGTGAGGGAGACGGGAAGAGGGAGGGGGAGGCCAAGGATGAGATGAGGGATGGAGTGGAGAGGTATATGAGAGAGGGGGTGAAGTTGGGGGGAGGGCAGTGAAATACCGGGGGACAGGGCGACATGGAGGTGATTTGTTTGTGGCCACCCCTTACGGGATTGAGGCATCTGGCAATAGATAGATCGATAGAATTTAGAGAGAAAGAAAAAAAATACGCTTATTAGATGCTTTTTTTATTTTATTTTTTTACTGGACCTCACGTTTGGTGGTAGCACTGACAACCTTCCAGTCACCTCTAGGAAATCCAAACAACTACGAGTAAGGCACGGTAATCTCAATGAGTCTAACGTTATTGTGTACTCTAACTAGCCTACCTACACCCTTACGTGGGACAACTCTGCTAATATAACTGGGGGCTAATCGCATTCTCTTTGTTCATCCTGCAAGAAACAGATCGCAGTTACGACGGTGAATCGCATCCCTGATGGAAAACTTAACGAGTAGGTTGGTAACGTATGGAACCGCCCTCCTGTCATTCATCCTCTCGCTTCCTCTCTCCCCTTCCTCGCTGGCTCTCCTTCCTAACTTACCCCGTCCTCCCTCACTTTCCTTTGGTTTGCGTCTCCTTTTTCCCAACCCTCCAGAGTAAATTCCCATCAAAGATGAAAAGAAATATATATATATATATATATATATACTGAAGGGTTAAACTGTGGCCACACTACAATGACGTATTTTGCACTGGCTTCCTTTGATGTCAACTTATTTAGCATGAGACAGACCTTATGTAATAAAGCCGTCAATGAAGGCTATCTAAACTAAAGTTTCAAAATCACATGGTTGTAGTAGCATTTGGGAAAAAAAAAAAAAAAACATCTAAGTGAAGGAGTTAATAAAAGGTCAGTCAATGCTGGAGGCAGTATGTTAACTTTTTAATCATAACAAACGCATTTCATCTAAACCACACCATCACAATCACATATACACCACTGTAGTAATCCTCAACCCATACTAGCACAACACTTTTTTTTTTTTTTTACGTCGCTACAATCACAACAACCCCACCCACAGAAGCTACCCCTCACTACCCTCCTCACCCACTGCTAAAACACCACCACTGCGATGTTCACCCATATACACTTACGCGACCTCTTTCAAAATTCCTTCCAAAGCCTCATTTTAAAACCATCTAGAACTTACATCAAACATCTCCACTTATATTCCACACAGGGAAATACAACTGTACAGAAAGCGTTTAAAATTGACAAATACGAAAAGTTAAGAACTAAATCTTAGCGGGGTCAGTCATCCCTTCCAACCAGTTGCCAGACACAAATATCTGGAAATTATTTACAATCACCTGTGCAATCACTTACACTCACGACTGCAGACAAGCCAGGTGTGTAAGTGTTCACCACATCTACCCTATACGTAATCATAACAACGAATTATAATGACTGGCGCTAAATATATATCGTCCTTGATTATTTGGCAAGGGTATCTAGCAAATCTGGCAATCCTTTCGCACATGTGTTTAGTGACGTCACAGCCTCACATTTACGTAAACACTCATACTTCACGTACCTCCTAATTAACCATACGTGAGGAATAATTCGCTGGTACGAAACATTTTGCCTCAGACACAAATCAACTTTAACTTCCAGCTCAACTTGACTGATAGGTTAACACCGAAGATTAAAAGAGGAAAAAGGATAATACTGTCCCTGAATACATGGTTTGTTAAATATTTATAGGCTGGGCTCTTCATACGTATGCTGCTGCTGCTGCTGCTGCTGCGGCGGCGGCGGCGGCTGCTGCTTCAACTACTACTGTCACTACTACTACTGCTATAATACACGATCAGTCGGAAAACTATTACTACATTATTATTATTACTATTATTATTATTATTATTATTATTATTATTACGATCAGCACCTACTGTATGTGTTAATACCGCAAAAAATTGGTACAAGATGTTTCTCAATACATATAACACCCATAGATAAACAAAATGCATACCAGTATGCAATGTGGATGACCAGATCACACACCGATCCAAATTTGGTTCACTGTCAGTGACTGCACCATGTATTGTTTCACCGAAGATTCATGCAAAGATATGTTTACGCAGATGCCCAAACAAGAATATTTCTCCCCTCAGTTCATCTAATACTGGCCACCTCCGCTAAAAGCTTTAGATTTTAGACTAAAAAGCAAGGTGTACAAATTTTCCATCATGGAGGAAATCTCTCGAGGTTAATTACCCATACTGTACGCACAAAGCTTCAGTGAATTATTTAATTAGTATCGCAAAAACATGGACCTTTAAATAACAGTTGCTTGTACATGACATTCTGTACACTCCACGTACAGTATATCAACTTCACAGGGCGTCATCATATATAATAATGCATTAACTCTTACAAATAAAAGTTACAGAGCAAAAACAGAAACTCCTCAACGCCGACAGCAAGCAATGATTTTGCAAGCGAACTGCACTGATAACTTCAATACACAAAAAACTTGGCTGGCTCACTGTTGATGAGTCGTAAATAACAGCGTGTATTGCAGGGTCGTAAAAACAGCGTATATTGCAAAGACGTAAATAATAGCGTGTATCTGAGCAAGTTATGTCGGATACCGTAAATAAAACGTTGGCCGTTTTCTACACATGCCACAGCACTCAAGCAGTTAACCTCTCAAATCTTCGTTCTTGTTATCTCTAAACAATTTTTGATGGAGTTAAAGGGTAAGTTATCTGCGGACGTTTCAAAAATCCAATTATATTGAACCTATTTAATATTCTTACAATGGTGGCCTATGAAAAAGCTTGAGAAAAGAGATACTTCTGGCCCACCAGATTTCAACTCATCTCTGACCTGTCACAGACAGTTGCAAACTGACCGATCTGATGGAACGGTAGTCGTATCGTACCGCTTCCGTCGACCTGTCAGAGTCACAGGATTTGAAGTAACATCGTGAGTTCGGCGATGGGGGATTCGAACTTCCGGGTTTAGCACCCCCCCCTCCAATACTTTTTTTTCTTAAGGTTCTACACCATTATTGCGATTACCTTTTTCCCCCTATATTTTCTACAGTGCGATTAATTCTTTCTGAAATGGTCTTACTATCTCCAGACGATTATCTGAACTGCACGTGTTAGATGAAGTTTTCGTCAACCTCCTTTCCTAAATTAAAAAAAAAAAAAAAAGTTTAGATGATGAATCAAACAAAAGAAGGGTCGTACAGCCGATAACTTCTTTACTGCGAGGATTGTCCATATTATTTTGGGCCTCAGTCTTGCTATCTCCAGATGAATCTGTTACATCAGACATTTCACACTGGAGGGGTTGGAGAGTATAGCTTTCATTAACCCCTCAAATACCAGGTCTTTCTTAAGTGGCTTTCTCAAACATCAAAACAAACAAAACAGTCAATAAATAAATAATCAAAATGCCAAAGACATGATCGTAGTCAGTGGGCTAATAAACTTACGGTACGTTTCCTGACTTTAAATTCACCCTCTGCAGATAGGGTACAGATAAACAACCTTGGCCCAACCACCTGA
>JAGKTI010002731.1:27715-58060 GCA_018397915.1 Birgus latro | reverse complement strand
AGACACATATTCTCTTTCTCTCTCTTTTACGCGCGCGCACACCTACACACCCACACACATTCCCACTAGCATTCTGAAACACACACACACACACACACACACACACACACACTTTTTTACGTCAGCTCCAATTTTTCACCGAGCTTATACGATGGCAATTTTTGATGCCTTTGAAACACTTCAGGAATATTTCAGAATACTACAAGAAATTTTAGGGGCATTTCAGGAAAATTTCAGTTGTAGTTTTTCAGAACTTCAGAAAATTTGGGGAATATTTTGAGGAACATTTCTGAAGCAGGCTAGAGTATTTCAGGAATATTTCAGGTGTATTTCAGGAATATTTCACTTCACTGCTGTTTTGAGTATTTCACAAGTATTTCAGGAATATTTCAGGAGAATTTCAGAAGTATTTAGGAGTAACCTCACATCCACATGGAGACACTACTTGCTTGTACCCCTTCAGTGTGATGACGTGCTTTTACATTTTATTCTTGCTGCCTCCAGACGGTTTTATTCAGCATAGGACACACACACACACACACACACACACACACACACACACACACACACACACACACACACACACACATGATGAAGGTACTGGGGCTCAAGGTTTGGCCCCCTTACACAAAAGACTCCCTTCTCAGCAATACAGGAATGTCATGCCCTTGAAGAGAGCAGCATCAGACAGTGCTATATATACTGTACACTCCACACATAGCACAGAAAAAGGGTCCTCACAAGACAGAGAGACTACTTATCCTAGAAAGTTCGCGCCTCAAGTTTACATGTCCCGTAAAACAGAGACAGTTATTTATTCTCTGTGTGTACTGCATACGCAAGATAGAACTTAGAAAGACGCCCCCACAAGACAAAGTGAATACTGATTTTGGAAATATCATGCCCCCTAAAATAGAAGGAACATCAAACACTCCTATGTGCATTTGACAGGCTTGGTATAGCTTACAAATGCTGTGGATGTGTACTACTATCCCCTGCTAGCATTAATCTTAGTGGGCCTCCAAGAGACTTAGTGAATACTGAACTTATTTCGTGTCCCTAAAACAGACAGACCATGAAACACAGCCATGTGCACTGTATAGGCTAGATTTTTAAAAGGCCAAATCTAACCCTTCCAGCTTCCAAAATCCCTCCTAAGCTGAATAAAATCATCTGGAGGTAGCAAGGACAAAATTTAAAAGTAGGGCATTGAACTGGGAGGAATTTTGAACAGCCTTTTCTTCACTCAGAGCGAATTTTTTGGAAGTATAATATCTAAATGTGAAATATTATATATAAATAGTGTACTATTAAACGAAGACACATATTTTTCGGTAATTCAAATAGAAAGGTAGAAGTTTACGTAGACACATTATAACTTACGATAGTGTTGGTGTTTGTGAAAGTGTCGTAGGCCAAAGGGTCGTATTCCGTGTGGCTTTGGAGACCGTAACACTTCTTCCTTAGCGATTTATTCTGTACTTTAAGCCTAAGTATGCTCTTGAGTGTTACTGGTGCAAACTGTGGAATTGTGAAAACGATAAAAATGACATATAATCGCGAGTTAAAGTGTAATATGCAAAATAAATCGCTAAAGAAAAGGTGTTGTGAAGTCTCCCATGCCACTAGGAATACATCGCATAGTTACAGAGCTCCCAAGGCCTCTGCATATTTATCTACTGTTATAAAGTTACTCGGCAGTCCTATTAGCAAACCCTGTAATGTCTTTTTCGTAACATGCTCAGGTGGCGGCAGAAACTATATTACATTTGTGAGGGTGATTGTACTCATTCATATATATATTCTGTACACAATTTTGCCAGTACGGGCTGCTAATGTACACTCGCCAGTCGTTGTTTGTGCCCACTTCTCTGCTCCTACCTCTGGCTGGTGGGAAGTCGTACACAAAGTTCCACGCCGAGCGAGGACATGTTGTTGATAGTCCAGAGCTTTTCGAGATGTGTCATTGTGAACTGTTCCTTTCTAACAGAGAAATTCTTGTCTGTGTTAGTTCAGTGCTTCAAAATTTTTCAAGACTCTGCGAGTAACAGTGTCATTGCAAACTATTCCTCTCTCACTCTAGCAAGGCTTCTAGCAACTAGACCTCCCCCCCACCTCTTTTTTCCAACAAGAAGGTAAACATTAACCATAGTTGCTCTTACCAAATAAGATCAAGTCTCTCAAAATGCACCTTTTACTTCTGAAACGATTAAACATGGAACACGCACAAAAATGCAACTATTACTTTGTTCTGGGACTTCCATAGGCTTGAGAACCCATTTTTCATTTATGCAAAGTCTACCCAGGATGGAACTAAAGGCCACCCCTCGCCCCCCGGGAAAAAAAATCAGTATTACACACCAGTCCTGGGCTCTAGGACTTAACACTAAGCATTATATCCTCGTTTGGTGTGAAATCTGGCTGTCTTCCCTCCAACCAGGCTTAAGATTAGAGGGTGAGCACAAATAATGGGTGTCAGGTGTACCCTTTGTTTTAATATTAAGGTCAAATGGCACAGGGCTTCCAAAATGGTCTTCCATATTTCAGGATACTTAGCATATCAAAAGGTAGATAATCGTAGGTGTTTTAAATGGACATTGTCACATTTGTATCACCATTTTGTGTAGATGTTTTGGGACCAAGGCTCTTCATTGCCACAGGGTCTTCCAAGTAAATTAAAATGTATAGGATTTGGTATCTGATTGTGGTCTGTGAATACTTTCTCGGTCGTTATTCTGAGTGGCCTTGGAGATACCGCAACAGCACCTCCTAAGTGAATCATTCTGGATATCACACCTCAGCATCTTCGTGTATGTTATTAATTCAGTCTATGTCGAAATTAAAACGATATAAACATACAAGAAGAACCTAAGGTGTACTGTACAAAATAAATCGCTAAGGAATGGGTGCTAGGAAGCCTCCCATGCTGCTCAGAATGCGCTGCTTAGTCAGATGTTAGAAATTTAGACCTTGTATTAGTACTGTAGTTTTTCTGGCTCATCCTAATATAGCATTGTCTTCCATGTCGTTGGTCCTGTCTTCACTTAGAATACAGTAGAACGTATGCAAGCAATAACATCACATTTTTGATATTACGAGCCGTGTTGTAGGTGGCGGAGGAGGGGTCCAAGCACCTCTTCCCTGGCGATTTATTGTGTATTACCCCTTAATATTCCTTTGTATGTTTTTTATGTCTTTTAAATAAGCATACTGTACATCACTAAAATACAAGGGGATATTAAGGTGTAATGTGCAGAATAAATCGCTATAGAAAAGATGATATGGAACGGCCAAAGCCACCTAGAGTACGACCCTTTATCCCTTGTATTCCACACTCAAGCTTGCTTCATATTTGCTGTTTCACCGAACTACGTGTATTTCCATTCCTTTGGCTTAAAATTTGGGTGGATATGTAGCGGATGTCATAATTGCAGTTCAGGTATATCTTAGTGTATTCCCTTTCTGTCTCACCGTTTCAAATATTTCTTTTTTATTAGCGAGAATTCATTAGTAGATTAACTCTTTTGGTCACTAAAATTCCAGGGGGTCATTTGGACGGATGTATGAATGGAGAAAAGTGTTTGAAAATGGTAAAATATTAACAGAGGCGTCACAGAAGAAAAGTGTGAGGAAACCTTGAGAAATAATTTTAAAACCCCTTCACAATACCTGGACTGCAGTTGTGGCTTCTAAATATTATCCAAGATTTGTTGGTGTCTCTCCATAGGCCAGTCTGAAGGCCACGCTGCACAAAGTTCCCTTCTTGATAAACACTTGGGCTCGTATGTTTGTTGGTTGAGGAGACTCCCTAGCACATTTTCATGACTAGTTTTATTTCTATATCTTGAACCTTAATGCAGTCTTGTATGTTATTTATTCAAACCAATCAATAAGACAGACAGAAAAGCGTTATTTATGCAGTTTCTGTCAGTATAATTCTATAATTAACACATATTCAACGAAATGATGCTGCTTTTCTGTAGAAGGAGCCTTACCAAGTGAAGCGATGACATGGCCTTCCTGTAGCGCATTAAGTCTGAAGGATCTGCGTTTGTCAGATATAAACAGTATACGGGAGACCAGTAAGCTTTATTGTGCAAAATAAATCACTAATAAGGAGGTGCTACGGAGATTTTTAAGCTGGCGAGTATACGAGGCCCTTAGCCAGGTTTTAGCCAATAAGAACTCCAACCTCAGTGGAGCCAGGCTACCCCCCTGCCCTAAGGCTCTGCCAATAATCAGGAGATGGTACTCTTGGAGCCCTGCGTGCCCCACCAGCCAGCCATCCCTCCAATCCAGCACAGGGCCGGATCCAGGAATACAGGGGGTCCCGGGAAGAGTTTGAGGTTTCTGAAAGTTATTCTTGGGTTAATTTTGAGTACTAAATGCTGCTCGTCATGGATCAAATGCTTAACCACAACAGAGCTGCAATTACTGATGGCCTCATGGAGGAAAATGGTCACCATCGGAATTCATTCAGAAGGTCATCAATAACTGTAGCTCCGTAATGGCTGAGATTGGGCCACTGTTGATTTTGCATATTTCTTTCACTCAGAATTAACTTTAGAAATAACTTCCTGAAGCTGTATGTACATTTCAGGGCACATTGCATTTTTGATGTGTTGCTCATGAATCTTTCCATCATGGTAAACTGTAGACACCTTTTCTCACGGTCAGCTAAGTAGCAATTTTATAACTTGAAATATTTTTAAACTATTGTGCCACAAACAAGAAGTTGTGATTATGGACGTGAAACGTAATATAATTTGTCAACCAAGGATGGGTTTTACCACTGTTTGAGGAAAAGAAACACGAAAGCCAAGTAAAGTTCAATCTATAGCCCATTCTGAATTGCACTAGAACAGGACTCACACTCTTCCATACCTGCCCATACTCCATCACCGTAACTTTATCTCCTGTAACTATAATCCATTCCAAATTAGAATGCGAGGTTGCCAGTAATCCTAAGAGATTTCAGGATTGTCCTCACAAAAGAGTTCTATCACTCAAAGACGTTATTGTTCCCACCCAATCTTGCCACCTTTCGCCAAGTAAATGCTTATATGGTTTGACGTGTGAGCCCACAAAACTTAAAAAGCCAAAATCCCCCCAAATGAGAAAGTATCTGGAGTATTTGCCCAAGGTCAATTATGCCAGGTTGGCGGTGAAATGGTAAAGAAATGGGAGAATGACACCAAGCTAAAAATTGTTTGGAAAAAAGAAACTTAGCAAATACAATATGGTCTCAACAGTAGTGTGGAGTTGTATGTGATGGAGTTAAAGTGAGGGAGTATGGGGAAGGGTGGAAGGATGTGAGTTCTGAGTGGATGCAGATCCGACCAGGAATGGACTAAAAACTAATCTCAGTGTGAAAGACCTTGGATACTGCAACAGGAGCAACATGGGCAACACCCCTGGATCCGGCCATGCAACAAACATTAGTAGGAGTGAGACACGCCTCGCTCCGGCCCGACCCTTCTTCTCTAAAAATCCCCCTTTTTTTTCTCTGATTGGCTAAAACTCTGACATGTATTTTTATTTGTAAATTAAATCTTTCACTTCCAACGGACGCATTTAGGCATTTTGTTCGGGATATCTTATCAAAGAAAGGTGCCTGGTGGTATGGTGGGTAGAGTGCCCCATCCAGAGGGACGGTTTTGCATAGGTTCGATTCGCAATAGGTTACGGGGGGTATTTTCAGTCCTGAAATGCTACCAAGGGAAGTAGGCTGGTCATCTGCCCTTAAACAGCCTTTAGTGGACTACGTACTCAGGCCCCTACGCTTAGAGGAGGGTAAAATGAGATTGTCTATTCTGTAAACTGGGGAAGGTGGAGGTCACAGAACTTTCCCCAGATCTTAAATCCATAAACAGAATCGTCTTGTAACTTGAATGAAATAGTTAAATGGGTCCATGGAAAGCAAAAGAGATTATTATAAATTATAATTATTACTCTTATCAATTGTGTAATGTAAGTAGTGAGTGTATGTATCGTCGGTAAGTTGAACTGTGTACATGTTAAAATCACAGCATTTCTGATTGGCTGAAACTTTGATGCATTTTTGAAACTTGGACATTTTTTGAAAACTTCTGCAGATTTCCAAGCTTTGACATTTTTAACCTTGACACATTTTGAAACTTTGACACATTTTTTAATTTGTAAATGTAAACTGTTATCCACTGTGCATTGTAAGTAGTGCGTGTATGTATTTGTCAGTAAGATGAATATTGTGTACATGTTATAACGTTAAGATCATGTTTTGCACTGACTCGTTCGTTATTAATGATATTACTACCACATAAGGATTTTAATAATGATTGAGAACTTTCCTTCTTCCTTGTAAACTCTGTGGACTCCTGTCAAGTCTTAGGGTGTAAAGGAAAGTTCTTGAGTTCTTGACAAGCTGGAATGTTCTTCTCTGTCTATTGTAGTGCTGGTCGATGGCTAAATGAAAAAATAAATACATACACAGAAGAGACTCTACGTAACTTCAGGTAGAATCTTTATCTACATACCTGATTGATGCCATAAAAAGATAGTCAGTTTTACATAATTTCAAGTATGCCAGCTATTGATATGAAGTGACGGCTATATGTCACCATTTAACGAGAAAGTTCAATCCATCAGCCAGATTATTTCAGCGTATTAACCAGATACTTCAATTTCCTAATCTATTATCCAAAAAAGCCAGTCTGTTAATAAAACAAAAAAGCAAAAAATCATATCAACCACCAGAAAACTCAGTCTGTTAACCGAGTCAGTCAAATAACCAAAAATTTCAGTCTTAATAAAAAAAAATAATACTTCCGTGTGCTTTGTTAAATCTCTGCGAAAAGCATTGAAGTACACAAATATAAGTGGTGGCCTCAATTCTCAGATGAGCTAATAACCACAACTTTCAACCAGGTTAAGAACACATATGTAAATATTTAACAGATTATCCTGCATATTCTAGCGTTTTGTAGTGGATGTTACCTCATTCTCTGGGTATGGGTACTCTCACCACAAAACTATTGGTTAAACTTCTGCTATTTTAATATTTCTATGCAAGTTTTGTACCTTTTTTTTTTGTTTGTTCAAAAGTACTATACAAGTATCTGACACATGTTGCTTATTGTAAGGCTCCTGGCTCAGAGTTGAACCCGGTAGACTGCGACTCAAGCAGCTCTTCTCCAGCAGTCCACCATCCCCTTTCTAGCAGACAGGGAGGAAGCTAAAGGACCTTTGTATTACCGGGCATTATATCAGTGCCACCTCGTGAAGACGTCTCATTTCAGTTTATGCATGAAATGTATCAGTAAAGAAAGTTCTATATAATCTGAAGTGCTTCCCTACGTAGCATTTAAAGATTTTGATTTTTGTAGGTAGAGCAAAAGTCTCACTATACTAGTACGTAAAGCTCATGCAGACGTAGACCCGGTGGACCGCAGGCTGAAGTTACCATAAATAATTTAATACACTAAAGTAAGACCATATCTTTCAGAAAACTTTCAAAAACTTCTTCCAGCAACCTTATGAACAGAAATGGGATTCCAGTTCAACGAGAGAGAGCGAACTTTATCAATATTTTCCTTGTTTTTCTTGAGGATGGGAAGAGATATATTAAAATGTTTACTAGTTAATAAATGGTACGTATTAAGAATGGTGTTTATATATATATATATATATATATATATATTCCATTTCCTTGTTCAGGGAATTGAATTTGCCTCTAGACGGTTGGTTGTTGCTCTTGTTCTTCTTCTTGCTTTACCACTATTTGTGGCAGAGCTGACCCGTCGACCAGAGGTAAGCAACTGCTTCTGTGAGTTCGTTCTACAGGTACAGTCTAGTACATATGCCGAGTAGGGATCCGGCGCCCCCATGTGGTAGACAGCGCCTCACCAGAGTCGGACCGGGGTCCTTCTCATGGCAAATTGCAGAGAAATAGGTGGTTTAGCTCCTGGGTGAACGCCACAGGTGCTTCACTCCACCGAGGGTATAGTGCCACCACGTGTAGGTTGCTCGTTAGCAGTACATCTGGTGGTATGGTGGCAGAGCACTAGGGTCAGGACGTGCTGTGGCTTGTGTGCTATCTTTTGTGGCCCACAGATGGTAAGAGGTTATTCTAACATGTAAATGCTATCACGGGCGCAGGTTGGTTGCCCGTCCTGAAATGTTCTGTAGTGCTGCTTTTAGGTGACCTTATATTGAGTGAGAAGCCAAATTGTTTGTGTAACCCAGGAAACCATTTGCTAAGTTGGGTGGCAACCATATAACCAAATGGGCACTGTAGTCAAGTGGGCACTCCAGCCAGATGGGACCTGTAATGGTTTCCATCTGAAGGGTGGCTGGGGTTAATTACTCCTACAGTACCGTGCAGGGGAGAGCGTGGCTGGTCACTCAGGACTGTTCAGTACCCTAGCTACTGATGAAAAAAAGATGATAGATTGATGGAATACTGTCTATCTGTGTTTCTGAGATAAGAAGGTAAAAGCTTTGACTCCTGTCCCATGTAGGTACTCGCCCATCATGGAATAGTTCTCTGATGCAAGCAAGGAGTAGGGTGAGGCTTTGTGCTGTAGTAGTAGTAGTAGTAGTAGCAGTAATAGTAGTAGTAGTAGTAATAGTAGTAGTGGTAGTAATAGTAGTAGTAGTAGTAATAGTAGTAGTAGTAGTAGTAGTAGTAGTAGTAGTGGTGGTGGTGGTGGTGGGGGTGGTCGTGGTGGCGGCAGCGGTAGTAACCCCAGGTTCATCTGAATGTAAGGCCAGTGGACTGCAGGATAAAGCTGCCCTTTTTCTGTATCCCACCATCCACAGTTCGGGAGACAGGGAGAGAGCTCAAGGAAGTTTGTATAACTGGGCAGCTCCATCGTCCAGTTATATCGATTCCCTTACATGATGGCGTCCCTCTCCAGCGCCCCTCTATGCTGTGTACCGAGGTAGTGTATTAGCCCTGTTGCCCCTATACATTATTTTTTAAATGCCTGGTGGGTTAAGGCGTCACAACCGGATATGGCCAGGAAGGGTCTGCTTCCAAGGGGTGGATGAAGTGCTCATGTGATGCTTCGCAGGGAAAATCAACTGGTCATTCTCGCCTAGTACCCAAGCCTCGAATCTTTCTCCTGCAATCCACCGTCCTCTTTTCAGGAGATAGGAAGAGAATTGAGGGATATTTGAATAACCTGGTAGTTCAGCCCCCCGGTTATATCAGTGACACCACGTGAAGGCGTCCCTCTTAAGGTAAGATAAATATGGGTACAAAGTAAAGACCGACACAACCTCTTACGTGAGACTTAATAAGCTTTTAACTTACTTTCCTACTAGTTACATCTACACTATTCTTGCTCCATCTAGGCATAAAATTGCCCTCACTCCATCTTGAATACCAAACTTGAACACTAGAATAAAATGCTAGTCACATAAAAGTGCTACGGGAAGGATGTAGAACCGTAGCACTGTATCTCTCTGCCACCGAACAAGCTGGGCCAAGTTAAGGTGGAAGAACGATATTAGCAGTTGTAGTAGCTACAACTTCAGTCTCATCTGAATATGAACTCGGTGGACTGCAGGCTGAAGTTATCGTCTCCTTGCGAATGAGAGCGAAATAGTTGAGGGTCATTAGCGTAACCAGTCAGTTGAGCTGCCTGGTTGCATCAGTGCCACCACATAAGGCATCGGCATCGTATCCGTAACCAAGGAGAGAGAGAGAGAGAGAGAGAGAGAGAGAGAGAGAATTTCCCGAGATAGGACCCACGGACGAGAGAGAGAGAGAGAGAGAGAGAGAGAGAGAGAACAACATTACGCCAGGTGGCAGTCATTTGCTCAGCGCGGCATTGTGGGAGATTCCTGAGTTTGTTTTGGTTACGGATTTGACTGCTTTGGGGGTGAGGTAGGTGTCCTCGTGTTTTTTTTACTGATTTAGTGTTTATTTTGTCATATTTTTGTTTTTCATTGTTTAGTAAGTGTTTCATACGATTTTCTTATTAACTGGTGTCTCATTCCAAGTGTTTTATTGCGTTTATATTAAGCTAATGAGTATTTTACGTGTGTTCCAAGGTACCTCATCTTTTTTACTTAATTAATGATTATTTTAGAGTTTAGTGGAGCTAGTAGCTCACAACATATTAAAATGAGTCTAATCTGGGAGTTAAAGCTATCTTTAAATATAGTATATAGACTGTATTGGTATTGATATAGGTTACGCGAAATGTCAATACGTGAGTCAGTGCAATGTTCCAAGAAGTTTAACGTGCGATATTCTAAGAAATTTAATGTGTGTTTACTAACTTAAGGAGTAATATTGTTGTAATGGTGTTATGGATTCACAGAGAGACTAGTTTTTGCTTGTAGCTCCCCTAGAATCTTATAAATGCCTGTATTGAATGTAATGTAAGCAGGAAAGGTCAGTCATTGTTATTTTAATATTCGTACGTGTTTACTATGTTTATACTAAGTTTAGAAATATTTTGGTGATTTTAGGAGGCTATTAGTTCACATTCTGTTAAAAATGAAAAGATTTTGGCCTATAACTCTTATTATATTATATAGGAGACACAGAATATCAATAGACGTAGGTTATTATAATATTTCTAAGTCTTTAATGTGTTTAGACTAAGTTGATATTGATTTTATTGTAGGACTGACAAGTACCTCATAATCCATCAAGGCCAAGTATCCCTGAATGACTCCACCTATTCCTTTACCAGATCTTCAGTCTCTAGTAATAATGATAATAATAATAATAATGATAATAATAATCTATCTATCTATCTGTTTATTTATTGCCAGATGCCTTAATGATAATATTCATAATATCAGTAATAATAATGATAATCATAATGATAATAATAATAATAATAATATAACAGTAATAATAGTAATAATAATAATAATAATATAATAACAATAATAATAACAATAATAATAATAATAATAATAATAATGTATCTAGCTATCTATTGCCAGATGCCTTAATAATAATAATAATAATAAGAGTAATAATAATAATAATATATCTACCTGTCTATTCCCAGATGCCTTAATAATAATAATAATAATAATAATAATAATAATAATAATCTATCTATCTATCTGTTTATTGCCAGATAATAATAATAATAATAATAATAATAATAATAATAATAATAATAATTGCAATAATAATAATCTATCTTTCTATCTATCTGTCTATTGCCAGATGCCTTAGTAATAATAATAATAATAATAATAATAATAATAATTATTATTATTTTTTTCAACAGAGACCAAAGAGAGGTGGTTGCCTAAAAATAAACCACCATGAGGGAGAGAGAGAAACCCCCCAAGCCCCCAGGAGGCCCAGAAAAATCCAGAGCAAAGCCTTCAACCAGTAAAACAACCACATCGAATCCCTCAGCATCATCCAGTAAAACATCATCATCATCTAGATCAACTTCTAAGGCTCCTACATCATCATCTAAACCAACATCATCATCAACATCTAAAGCACCTGTATCTAAGACATCAACATCTAAACCAACATCATTATCATCATCTAAGCCTAAACCCACAGCAGCAGCACCATCTAAACCATCAACATCATCAAAATCATCATCATCTAAGCCACCTATATCAAAATCTAAATCATCATCTTCATCTTCTAAGCCCCCCTCCTCATCAAAACCTCCATCCACATCAAAAACATCATCATCATCATCAACTCGAACATCCACCACATCAAAATCATCCACTAGAGACCCATCATCCACTCATAAGGATCCAACATCTTCTTCTAAGACATCATCATCCACTAGAACATCATTACGGCAGCCAGACAAGGGTTCATCATCATCATCTAGGAAACCTGGTGGCAGCTCAAAGACTAGCAGTAGCATCAGAGATATTAGCAGGTGGGTCATTATTTTTCATTCTTAGTATGTTATATAATAATAATAGTAGTAATGATAATAATAGCTAATAATAATTTTTATAACTTTGTTTTTCACCCATTTTCTGTGCATGGTGCCCATAGGTATTGTGTTCACTGTCAGCTTGATAAACCTTAAGCATGATATAGAAGTAAGTCCCCTTGGTTGCTAATTAAATCTGCCCTCCAGTCTGACTATACTTCGCTGTCAACTGAGCTGAAAGTGGTAGAGATCTTCTTCAGGTCACAGTAAATGCTGTACATCAAAGTGGAGTTGATGTTATATGTTTCAGAACTGATCAGTCCAGCAAAAGTCGAGAGGAGAAAAGCAGGTCACAGAGGGAAAAAGGCCCTGGAGAAAAGGACCATAAGACCTCATCATCAGGGAGTAAGACATCATCAAGTCGAAGGGAGCGCCCAGAAGATGGAAGGAGGCGAGAGGAGAAGTCGTCCAGTAACCGTGAAAGAACCAAGGATAAGTCAAGTGAGAAAGGTTAGGGCATCAGTCTTTTTGGTTTTTGTGTTGGAAGATTTGTTGGCCCTTATTATTGATCATTTGCATATTATGATGGATAGTCTTATGTGCAGCATCTTCAGTTTGGTGAAATATTTGTACTTATACAGTGTTTCTTCCTATCTGCAGATTATTTTATTCTGTATGGGGAAGTTTTGTCACATGGAAGGGATTGCTCTGTTTATTGTGGACCTAGTCTCATGTGGATGAGAACCTGGTGGATTGCAGGATGAAGTCACCCTTTTGATGCTGTCCACCATCTCTTTTTCAAGGGATAGGGAAACAGTTAATTAACTGATTATACTAGAGCCACCACATGAAGACATCCCTCTGAGCACTAACACTAACACTAGATTGTATCATTATTTCAGGTGGAAGTCAAAAAGATCCTAGTAAATGTAGAAGCAGCAGGGATAGCGAAGGACTAACACTAACCCTAGATTGTATCATTATTTCAGTTGGAAGTCAAAAAGATCCTAGTAAACGTAGAAGCAGCAGGGATAGCGAAGGAAAAGGCAAATCATCTGATAAGTCCCACAGTAAGACAGAGAAGGAAGCAGAGTACAAGAGCAGCAGCAAGAGAGATAAAGAAGAGAAGATTGAGAGGGAGAGAGTTAAGAGTTCAAGGTCAAGAGATAAGCCAGTGCCACAGGCGATTAAGAATGTATTGAACAATGGGGAAGTTGATTATCATGGTATGTGCTTGTGGGGTTCCAACTTGCTTGCACTTGTTGGCCTTGGTCACTTAATGGCAGCTCTCCACACTGCTTGATCTCTAGCAGCCTCTTCATTCAGCCTTATCCTGCTGTCACAGTCTTCAACCTCATTCCATGTCTTTTTTGGTTTGCCTCTTGCAACTCTTCCCTCAGTGTTCACACTTTTCATCCTCCTCACCCATTTATCATCCTCCATCCTCTCCACATGCCCCTTTCCTTTGTTAGTCCCATACAGAACTAATTCTCATTGTCAGTAGTGAATACATGCTAGGACTCTAATTCACAACTGCCATAATGGTACCAGTAGGGATGTATCAGTATTAAACAGTTCCATGGGTCTTACATATAAGATCAGTGAAGTCTGTAAAGATAAGTAAACAAAGGAAATTAATAATAATCAAATAATCAAACTGTTTCCTGTCCCAGCCTATGATTCATTCGGTCTTTTTGGTCAGCGGACTACTTTCCTGATCACATGACCACCACTTCCCCCTGTCTCTTGCTTGCTCAAAACCTCTTCTTTTGCAGATTCAGGTGTTGATGGTGTAGAGATAATCAGTGAGCAACTGCCCATTGGTCAAGAAGCGGAAGTAGTGGAACATGCATCAAATAGTCTAGAAACTATGGAATCTGGTAAGTATAGCCTTTTAATTTTGTAATTACATCTATAGTGCAATTTTTCACACCTAATGAAGATACCTAACCCTTTTCAGCTCAGTTGATGGCCAGGTGTAGTTAGATTGAGGGGTTGATTTGATTATTAACTGAGGATAAGATGGAAAATGAGAGACTGACAAGAAGAGTGTATGTCAGTGAGTTGGAGGGGCAGACCAACGATGAGAAAAAGGGAAAGGATGGAAAGATATATAAGAGAGGGGCAACCAAGTGAAAGAGGACAGAGTGATGTGGAGGTGGCTTATTTATGGCTGCCCCATGTGGGATTAAGGTCTCTGGCAGTACATAGATTGACAGGCTTTCCTTACATAGACAGGGTTTTTCCTACCTCATAAATAAGGTTGTTTAAATTACATATAACCAGAACTTAAATAACTATTTTTTTTGTGTGTGTGTCCAACTCTGGGCATAGGCTTCACAGCCTGCTTCCAAGGCCCAGTAGTCCTCCTACATGCCATACACCTCTACATGTCACCACTTCAGCCCTAACACCAACTGTCCATATTGAATACATGCTAGGGCTGTCTCATACAGGACTGGTGTATTGTTATTAGCGGGGGTATTTTTACAACATGTCAGCAGGTCTTCTGGTAGATTAGTAAAGTCTGATTTTATGAAATTCAAATCCTTAAACTGTTCCCTGTCCCAGCGGGGATTTGAACCCGGGCCTGGTAGGACTGCAAGCCACCTCTCTACCGATTGAACCACTGCCTTCCCCAGGTTATGGGGGTAACCCAGTTCTGTAAAAATAATGCTAGTTATAAAGAAGAGCTTTGGAAAGGGTGGTAGTGATGCTGGTGATAGTTTCCCCTTTTGCATGTTTTCTCTTCCATTGGTTTCTGAACCCTGCATCATCCCATTGTTCAATGGAAAAAGAGATTAGGTTGATGATGATGATAATGATGACTGGTAATAATAATGATGATCATGATTGGGGTGATGATGATGCATTTTCTTTTTTCAGGTATCTCACTTTCATCACCTAGGGACTTGAGTGGAGATTATGCAGAAGTTGAAGAGTCCATCTCATCCAAAATGGTTGAGGTGGATGAAGATGAGCAAAATGTTGATGATGATGATGAACTATTGATAAGCAGAGGAGGGGCAACACTGGTGAATGAGGAGAGATATTCACTCCAGCCCTTCGTCACTGCATCCCAGACTTCTTCACTCCAGCCAGATGAAATGAATGGTGAAGGAGGTGAAGATTATGAAGAAGATTTTGAGGTAATAAAAGCTAACTGAAAGATGTTACATTGCATTCTTTTGCATCGTATTGTGCCATAATACAGATAAGAAGGAGGGGGTTGGGATTATATATATATATATATTTTTTAAACTTCAGAATAATGAATCAGACTTTTAAGATGATGAAGGGGACTCAGAGAATGATGATGATGATATTGTAATTATGATGGTGGTGGTGGTGGTGATGATCATGGTAATTTTTATTTTACTTCAGGATTATGAGTCAGACTTTGAAGATGATGAAAGTGGCTCAGGACAGGAAGATGATGATGATGATGATGATGATGATGATGTGGGGGAAACCCCAGACGATGATGATGATGATGACGACGACGATGATATAGTAGGCATCATCACAGATCCTGAGATGATGGAGGTGTTGAAGGCCTTGCAACAGGAAAACAACTTTGATAAGAGATTGCAGCGGGATTTTAGCATGGATATTCCAGACCAAAACAACACTGCCCCCACACCCTTGCCAACCACACACAAAGGTTAGCAAACAGTTGTTGATGCTGTGGCTCCAGGCTTATTTGAATGTGAACCTGATAGGCTGCAGGCTGGAGTTACATTTTTCTTGCTGTCCACCATTCTCTTTCCTTGGATAGGGAAAAAGTTGAGGGACGTTTTTATAATCAGACAGTGGAGTCACCTAGTTATAGCAAGTCACTAAATGAAGTCAGCTTTCTCTAGTACCAGTAGACAATATATGTACATGGGTAGAACAAGATTAGTTAAGCTATAGTTTCCACACATTACAATTAGTTCTCATAGTTACTTAATTTATGGGTGGTTCATTAATGCTTTCAGCCTTGGCCAACCTCATCCTATGTATTCCCATAAGGATGCAAATTCCATAAAGAAATATACCAGTGAGGTGAAGGGGTCTGAATATTGCATTCATAGCACACAGTTCGGGTTTCAACTTGCTTAGCCCACACACTGTTTTCATTACAGGCAAATGTTGGACCTTGTCTACCCCTTACAGGATTAAGGCGAATGGCAATACTGTAGATAGATAGATAGATAGATCGATAGCAAATCTTGGAATGACTTGAAATGATCCTTGGACTGAAGGAATTATTATCTTTTGTTATTTTTTTTTTCCAGAGACCTCAGCAGAGGAATACAATGAGGTGGAGGCCATAGAAAAACCCAAACCAGTTGTGGCAAGACCAAAGACGTCACGCACCTTCGTCAACTTTGAGAGGGCAAAGAAAAAACAGATACAGGACCAGGTGTGTTGTTATTACTTATAGTTGGTTTGTGATCACCTGTCAGAACCAGGTCACTTCCACAACCTGAATACTAGATTCATTGAGTCTAAATTATGAGGTATTGAATGAGTCTCCTTGGATATTAGTCAGAGTTACCCTCCAGTCTGACAACTCTTGGGCATCAACTGAGCTGAGGATGGATGACAGATCTTTGTTAGTAACTCTTCCTTGGCAATTAATTTTCTCTGTTACATTTTGGCCTTATTCTTTACAAATATCCGTGGCCTTTGGACCAACCTAATTTCAGTTCATTTCTTCCTACACTCCATATCCCCTCTGGCCCTATTCTTCACAGAACCACAAATCTCACCCCATACTGAAAAATCCCTGTTTTGTTTTCCCGGTTACCATCTTCTCACAAACTTCCGTAACAAGGGCGTTACCTGCTGTTATATTAAATCTCAATATGCAGTAGATACTATCTTAACCTTCACTTCATCCAATTTTGATTACTCATTGTACAAACTAAATTATCTAAATATTGCCAAATATATCTGTGTAGTTTATTGCTCCCCCAATGCCTCTTCAGAATCCAGTGTATTTGACTCAATATCCACACAGTTGAGTAACCTCAACCTTGTGCTTAGTGCCAAAATTACCATTTTGGGTGATTTTAATGTACATAATGTTGAATGGTTATTGCATTCTGCCAGGTCTGACGTTGCTGGTCTAGAGTGTGAGCTGTTTGCAGAATCGTTTAATCTCACGCAGCTGGTAAAGCAACCAACCAGAATACCAGATAATCCTGACCATAATGCCCATCTCTTGGATCTGTTCCTGACAAACAATCCAGATCAATACAGGATAGAGGTATTGGCACCACTTGGATCCTCTGACCACAACCTCATCAGAGCCTCATTAGTTAGCCCCCCCCCAAACCTCCCCGTTCTGAACCTGTCAGGGTGACCTGATGGCACTTTGATAGGGTAAACTGGGATGGATTTAGAAATTATCTTGCTGACATTCTGTGGCAGTCCTTCTTCTCTAGTGATGCCAATTCTACCCAGTCCCATATTAGTGATTTTATACTAGCTGGTATGGATTTGTTCATACCAAGTCAACAGTTCACTAAAAGATCGAACTCTCCAAAATGGTTTGATAGCAGCTGTGCAAGAACAACTGCCCAAAAGTCATTAGCATACAACACTTACTTAAAAACATCTGAATCACTCTGTCAATTTAAAATTGCTAAAAACCATGCAAAAGCTGTAATAAATTTCACTAAATCAAACTTTTTTCATAATCAAGCATCAAAATTACTTAACAACGCTAATGACAATAGAATATTTTGGTCAACTCTTAATTCTTTCAATAATAACTTTAACAAGTCATCATCCATTCCCCCACTAAAATTTTCAGATGGCAACATTACAAATGACCCACATAGGAAAGCAGATATCTTTGCCAGCACATTTGCCAGAAATTCAGCCTTGGAGGAAATCAGCCAGAACTTCCCACTATTAGAACTTGACTCTCCCGAAATTGTCCCACTTAAAATACAGACAAGATATGTAAAATCCATCCTAGACAGTTTACCTACCACTAAAGCTCCAGGCCCAGATGGAATTCCTCCATTTGTTTTGAAAAAGTGTTCCCCAGAACTTGCACCTGTTCTTGCAAATCTATTCAGACTATGCATACGTACTTCTTTGTTCCCTAATTCATGAAAAGAAGCCATTATCCACCCAATTCCAAAGAAAGGAGGTTCCTCTGACTCCTCTGATTACAGACCAATAGCTGTCATATCTTCTCTTGGTAAAGTATTCAAAATTTTAATCAATAAGCACATAGTTAAACAGCTCGAATCCAACAACTTAATTAGTGATAAACAATATGGTTTTTGCCATGAAAGATCCACCATTGACATACTTAATATGACTCATAACATTCATCAATCAATCGACCTATATGGAGAAACTCACGCAGTAGCTCTTGATATTTCCAAGGCTTTCAACAGAGTATGACATCATTCCCTGCTGTCCAAACTCCCTTGCTATGGACTAATGTCTTTTGTTCCTCTGCTTGCCTCATATCTCAGCGATAGAAAAATAAGAGTAAAAGTAGATGATGTATACTGTATTCCAATTTCTGCTCAGTTAATGCTGGCATGCCACAGGGGTCAGTTCTGGCACCAACCCTGTTCCTGGTTCATATTAATGATCTCTTATCTGTCACCCACAATCCCATACTTTCATATGCAGACGACTCAACACTTCACAGTTCATTCACACTCAGACACCCATTTACAAAGTCTGATATCTTTAATTCTTAAATCAGCACAGCCATCTCCATAAATCAAGACTTATCTATGATCAATGAATGGGGACAAAACAACCTTGTCTCATTTAATGCTAGTATTACCAAATATATACAATTTACTAATAGACAGATATTGCCTGATTCATATATTACCTTCAGTGCTACTGTTATTCCACTCTGCAAAAGTATTGAAATTCTCGGCGTCTCACTTAACAGTGCCCTCAGCTGGACCTCTCATATCAGATCACTTGCTAAAACCGCCTCAAAGAAACTTGGATTATTATACAGAGTCCATAACTTCTTCACCAATGAGCAGATAGCTATAATTTACAAAAGTCATGTGCGCTCTCAGCTTCCGGAATGGATGTGGAGAGGTTGCATTAAAACAACTAGACAAAATTCAGAAGAAAGCTGTTGGAATTATTAATAACCCTGCTATTACAAATAATTTACCTCCCCTACGAGTAAGAAGGAATGTTGCCTTCCTTGCATTATTTTACAGATATTTTTATGGCAAATGCTCAGACGAAGTTGCGTCCATTGTGCCACCTCTCCATGCCTTCCTTCGTGCTACACGGGCATCTGGCAGCGCTCATGACTGGAATGTCACACTGTCATATTACAGAACTTCTGCCTATCAGAATTCTTTTATTCCCTGAACTGCATCTCTCTGGAACTCACCTCCTCAGAGTTGTTTCCCTCCAATCTTCAATCTACAGCTGTTCAAGTCCAACTGTTACAGATATTTCATGAATGGAGGACACCAGTAACCTGGTGTAAGGATTTTTTTTTTTTTTTCTAATTCACTTGTTTTTCCTTCCTCTGTTCTGTTATTTCAAAAAAAAAAATTCTTGCAAGTTGCATTTTGTATATCTTTTTGTTTTTTTTATATCACTTTTTTAATATTGGCATAGTTTGCATTGATGACATGTAAGATAAAAAGAGGCTACCCATCAGTCTCAGCATTCTCATTTCTGTGCATTCCATTCTGTATATACTCAATACTTTCACAGGCCAGTTCTCACTGCCATACAGCATAACAATTATCACACTATTCAGAGTCCAGTGAAGTTTACAACATCTCTTCCTTCATATTCAGTTACATCCCTCCATTCATTATTCATTTCAACCATTATGTGTTCCTTTATTTTCAGGCTGTGTGGCATATAAGTGGACGAGGGAAGACCTTACTAAGCATGATTCAACTAGACACAGTCAGCATGGATTTACTGACACTGACACCAGCACCTTACGAGACATATATTGCTAGCTTTGGACATTCTAACAGATCTCAGGTAAGTTCTTGTGATAATTTTATATTGTACAGTTCATGCAGCTATTTTTTTCTTTTTTCTTTTTTCTTTTTATCAGTACAGTACTTCATCTGATATCTAGGATGCTTTCATGCCAGATGCTGCTTGAAGCACAACTTCTTAAAGTGCAGTACAGTACTGTATATAATTTATATACTGTATATGAGTACCCATATTTTTTTATTTACTTATATATTTTTATTCATATACTGTATGTAGATACCATATAAATATATACTGTTTACATCATGCTTTTTCTTTTTTTTTTATTTATTAGGCACATGTTCAGACAAATGAGGATGCTCTGAATGAAGAAGTGCAAACAGATGAAATAACCACACGAGACAAATGGACCCAGAAGCCTCCCCACGTTTCCTTTAAACTCAAAGACGGGGAGAACCACCACTTGCCAGGACCCCAAGACTATCTAGGGGTTGGAGGGGATTTGGACCCAGTAGAATTATCAAATATGACTCGGAGAATAGACAGTACAGTGCACATGGCAGCTTTCCTTGCCTCAGCATCACAGGTAACTACTGTATTGTTCCTTCTCCTCCAGAATTCTGTTCCAGCTAACACTGAGTGATTTGATTTAGCTAATTATGCATTGTAGGACCCTGGGAGTAGTAATTTTTGTGGTTCAGCTTTGAAATTGAGGTAGCAGACTTATACAGTGAAGCTAGTGGACCCTCTCTCTGTGTGGAGATGTGGCTCTTCCACTGGTTAATTTCCCATCCCTTAGGTGATGCTGGCAATACTAGAAGAGGAATGGCTTTGGAGCTTAGCAGAAACTGAAGGAAGCATGGAACCTTCTGCAGCTATGGAGGGATTAGGCTTCTTCCACCCTCCAGTCCCCCTTGGAACCAGTGTTCAGAGTCTTCTAGATTCTCGCCACATTCCCTTTGTTCAATTCTGTCCTGCAGAGCCAACAATGCTTTTATCTGGACATGGCTATAATCCAGAGGTAAGAGTCTTGAATTTCTGTGATTATTTTGTTGGAATGAGTGTTGATTAAAACAATTTTAAATGAACAGCCTGTAATCAAGGACTAACTACAACCTGTCACTACAGCATGATGCAATTGCAATGGGTGCTAATGAAGTGAGTGTTGGTGGCCTACTCTGTCTGTGGTTTGTGCAAAAACCCTTAGCCCGGTTTCATCAAGTGAAAACAAACCACTTCTAGAGATTCATAAGGCATTAATCCAGTATCTGTCAAGTTCTGTTAGGTGAGAAAAAGCATTGTACCTCTTTTCTTACAGTGTGATGTAGATGAAACAGGTGCAAGGGAGGTTGCTGAAGGTGGACTGCTATGCCTGTGGTCTGTCCAAGAACCCTCCCGCCCACAACACATCCTCTGTGCCCGTGCCTCACCCACAGCTGCATCTTTCAGTCCAGCCCACCCTGCCCTAGTCCTGGCCGGGCTTAAGGACGGGACTATAGCAGCCTGGGATCTACGAGAACCACTACAGCTACACACACTTAAAATTGAGATTGAGAATACATGTTGGAGAGTCAGAGTACCATCATATATTACAGGTACTAGCTATACATTATACGATTACTGAATGCTGTCTCGACTTCAAATCAAGCTGCATTAACACAGCTTTTTATTCAAGGAATGCACATAGAAAGGGTACCAATAAAAGTCTTTGAAAGAGGATAAAGGTAACATTAGTAGAAGCAGACATCATGTGGTATTAGGAAATGGAGCAGTATAATGATGAGAGGGAAGGAAGCTGAAGAAGACTGTATGAGAGAATGAGAGGTATGTGAAAAATTAGGCTAGAGGTGGTTCCATCCAGGGGTTCCCAGCAAGAAACAAAGGCATTGGAGATGATGATGGCTTCAGTCAGCTCTGCCTGGATGTAGCAGTGCGTACTTTTAGCAGTCTGTCATTTCTTTCACCATCATGGTGTTCAAGCTGTAGTGTAGGGATTTCAAAAATTCTTACAGATTTCAATACAATGCATCTCTGTACTGATGAAATGCACTTCTTTAACATAGGCATGCTAGGAAGTACAGAAGTAATTGAGTTACAGCTATAATGTGTTTGTAACTGTAAAATTATATGATTTACCTCCATTATTCTTCATGCCCAGCACAGAAGTAGTATAGATATTACTAATGATCTTATTTGCTTCAGCTTGTGATGAGGAAGGAGAGATGGAGGGTAGCAAGATAGTAGCAATGGAGACAGTCACATCAAGAGAAGACCAGGAATCCGACATGCAGGGATCATTTCAGGTCAGTGAAGCTGTTGTAATATTGACTTTACTTGACTGAACCATTTGCTGTAGCCATGATTCATCATGGTATGTAAAGACAAGACAGAATACACAAGTGCAGAGGGAGATACATTCACTTGGTGGCACTGATATAACTAGGCAACTCCTCTGCCTGGTTGTACAAATGCCTCTCAACTCTCTCTCCATCCTCAGAAGGAGGATCATGGATTGCAGGGGAAGGGAAACTGCAGCCTGCAGTCCACCGAGTCCACATTTGCAACAACAGTGGCTTTTTATTTGCCTTGCAGGTTGTGACACTAAGTAATTTTGGTTTAGTGACTTGGTGGGTGGTTGTTCGTGCTCCACTCACCAGTTCTTCAGAAATCACAGCCCTTCTTAAGAAGCCAAGCAGTGTAAATGAAACAGTTGGCTTCACAGGAGTATCACCGAACCTGGGGGCAGCGCCATGGGCCAGGATCGCACTGAACAAAGCTGCAGTCATCAATATAGGAGCAACATTGTATGGGTGAGTATTGGTACCTTTGATATAGTACTGTTTCATAACTAGAACTGTAATAGGGGCTTGGACTGTAAAATGATACTGCATGTCATAGTTTGGTCAAATGTTTGGGTGCTGTCCTTGTCTTTCAGTCATGTGAGAACTCAGAATGATGTAAGAAGTTCATCATCATCATCATCATCACCTTGCCCTTTCCTGATGGAATAATCACATCCACTTTCAGGCTGCTTCATCTTCCCATACCTCTCTCAAGCACTTCTTTACCTGGTCCTTCTTTCTCACTAGTGTACTGTTCCACTGTCTCTTCTACTACATTAAGTCTGCCTCCATCGATCCTACCCATGATCTCGCTTTCACAGCCTCTCATTGGCACCCAATCTATATGCATTCCTTGAACATGTCCATACCATCTCAGTGTATTCCTTTTTATCCAGAGAGTAAGCATCTATTTTCCCACAGAGAGGTGCAGTTGTCAGCAGTGGGAGGTGTGGTAAGCTGCAATGATCTCAAACTAGATCCTAGTGATCCAAGTCGCTTTTATGTAGCAACTGGAAGTGGATCTGTGGCCCACTGCTCACGTCATTCCTCTCGGATACACCCTAAGGCATTCCTCCCAGAGATAGGTCAGTTACCAGTTGTCATTTATCATTAAGCTCACCTAACTGGCTTCTAATCTTGCATACCTTTCATGAACTGACTCATTATATTCTTTATGTACACTAGTTTGATGTAATACTGTATTACCTACCCTAACCTGACCTGACTTAACCAACCAAACCTACCCTACCCTACTTTGCTGTAAACACACTTTATCTTCTTATAGAGCCAGGTTGCGAAGCAGTATGTGTAGCAATTTGCCCTCATGATTCCCGATATCTTCTGGTTGGATGTTGGGATGGAGGCGTGCGTCTACATAGTGTTAGTTCAGAGAGACCATTAACTTCATGGCAGTCTGCACCTGATTCCTCTCCCATTGTAGCCCTACAGTGGTCACCAGCTCGACCTTGTGTCTTCTACGTCCTTGACTCTAATTCTAGGTAGGACAGTTTTTCACTTTTCTGGTAGGTGTTTAGATTGCCTGTATGTTTTTTTTATTGTTCTTATTGTTGTGGATCCAGAAAGGAAAGAAGGAAACACATTATAAAGGGAGATTTAAGCAGTTTCTCTCCCTGTCAGACTTCACATCTGGGACCTAAGTGCTGGTGACATCTTCCCTGTGCTAACCATAGAGGCTGGTGGGTTGGTACCAGGTAGCCTAAGTGCCTTCAGTATTGCACCCACTAAGATACCATCGGTTCAGCCTCTACATACGGTAAGTATTAACCTGTTTAATACCCTGTCAGTTTCATAGCCTCATCAACACACTTATTTACCATATCTAACCACATATTGCTGTAAAAGAATCTGTTATTTACATTCTTCCTGCCAGCTAAATTCCCAGTTATTTCCCAAGCCTCACCAACTTTCGTACACTTATTTGAAATTATCAACTTCTGTATATACACCTCACTTTCTCATATGCTTTTTTACCATATTCATCCACAAGTGCTGCTGTATAAGAGGCTGCTATGTATATTTTTTTTTCCTATTAGGTGTTTGCCGGTGAGTAAGGGCAAGAACTGCCAACAGTATCCCCAGTGACATATATATAGGCCTATGTCAGACATTAAATAAATAAATATCCTTAGCCTTAGGTTTTTGTGTGAAAGAGGAAGAACTGTCAATGGAATGTCCATTGTTTATGAAAATTTAAAATATGTCCCTCTCCCTCAGGTGTTTGCCAGTCAAGAAGGTGACCTGGTTCTTCGTCAGGTGAGTCCAGAGTTTTGTACTTACGAAAACCTGGAAGACTACAACACGGAGCTGGAACGCTTCACCTATTATGTTAACATCATATAAAAATAATGCAAGAATCTCAGTTGTGTAATAAGACTTGCAGTAGTGTCAGAGTAACATCATCTGACTCATTTTTACAGTCAGGGACAAAAATTGGAGTAATATTTCATCTCCTCCATTTGTCACTTTCTTCCACTGGCTAGTATTCCTGAGCTGAGAGAGGCTTAGTATGTTTCTCAGCCCAGAGGTGATTCTCTTTGATATGATGTGTCAGGTAGGAAAGTGACAGACATTTCCTGTGTGTGAAGTAGATACAGTGGAATATAATGCTTGAAGTGTGTTATCTAGAGAGTGTGTAGATTTATACACTGTATGTATCATATATTATCCCTGTAATCCACCAGTTTTCATAATCTAGTCAAATACAGTAGTCCTTTGTATTCTATCGGTATTCATAATCTAGTTGCAGGTAATCCATTTAAGCATTGGAATTAGCACTGATATATCTCCCCCACATAATACTATAACTGGTTGCAGAAAAATGGAATGTTGCACTTAATTTATGCCTATCTGTATTCTCCATGTTGTCCACTATGAAAAGATTACGTACAAACACAAAATACATCTGTAGCTGGTTGACTCTCTCCTGACAAAACTGCTCCCTCTCCATGTCTTTGAAGAAATACTGAGGAAATGATGTGTGGGTGCAGTATTATCTTATTTGCCTTGAAATACCAGGTAATCAGCTAAAAGGGGATCCAAATCTCTGTTAGGTGTGATCAGACTGACTGTAGCAACAGTCCTCTACACCCTACCATAAAACGTAACTCGCAAACAGTCCACCTGTGCCATATCATAATTCCATCCTCAAAGAATAATATATTGTACATGTACAATCATGGGTGCTAGTTTATTGAAAAAGTTTATATTTTCAGTGATATCATGTCACAGTGCTGTCACCTTTCATGCTGCAGTGAAGATATACATTGCCATGAGAATTAGGAATTTTTTTTCTAAGGGGATGTGTGTTATATTTGATATATATACAGTATATAGTACTTAGGCAGCAACAGTATTGTAACCTTTGTTGTGTTAATTGAAGTCAGTTGAAATGGTTGTTGCAAAACTAGTCTACTGGGGGTTTTCAGATATTGTACTTTAATTTACAGTAGCATAAAAGGTTTTAGACAGTAATTTGGAAGCCTATCCTTTACAACTGATGGGGTGCTGCCATATAAGAATAGTTAGTACATTACCTTATTGTATTGTTAGAATAATAGATAAAGTGTCAGTGTTAGGTATCATGGCAGATTTCAGGTAATTTAGTGATGAACCAGTGGTCTTTATATCAGTGTGTATGTTTATTGTATGGTCTGCAAAGTTGAAAGAAACTGATATGTTTGTGCACTGTATATGATGTATCAAATAATGGATAAAATAAAAGGTAGGTACAGTATCTTTAAGAGACAACATTGCTTAAGAGTAATGATGATCAAGTCCAAAGAATGATTGTCTGTCTATCTTATGTGAATCTCAATAATTGAGATACTAGTTTGAAGATTGTAATTACTGTAGAAACATGCAGTAGATATCCTGCTTTAGACAACACTTACTCTGTTCAGTCTAGTGATGCATTTTTCATTTTGTTTTTACTAAAATGGACAGCTTTATTTGGGATAGATTTTCTGAATTGTGTAGGTTAGATATAGCCCTCCTTAATTTTTCCTAAGCTGAGTAGTCTCGTAAGTCTGTCCTAAGCTGAGTAGTCTCGTAAGTCTGTCCTAAGCTGAAAATGATTATCAGGAAATGGCTAGACTACAAGGAAAAAAAGGCATCCCTGCACATAGAGTTAAAATGATTAAATAAACTTCATGTGAAGATGACTGAAAATCTTTGAAACCATATAATTTGTGTTTAATGTTAAGGCTTTTTAATGATCCGAAACAAATATGTATTAGGTTTCTGCCTATTATTTTGCAAGCAGCATCATTCTCTGTGATATATTATGACCATAGTTCCATACTCTCTCCATTTTAACTTGGCCTAAAATTGCTATCTATCCATCTACCTTGCATGCTGAGCTGTAACATGAGTTTAACATTAAAATATGGTACTAGTCATCAAAAAGTGCTTAGGGAAGGATGTAGAGCCATAGTATTGCCTTATTCTGTCATTGATAGCTGCAAAATGACAAAAATCCCTGCCAGGTTAAGGTGGACAGAATATAGTTAGTAATGGTCCAGTGGATTTGTTGAGAAACCTATAGACTAAGCATTGTACGAGTATCTTGGTGCTCTGTTCGTTTTATAGTTGTATTCTGGGTGCCTTTGGAGATTTCTTAACACCTCTTCCTAAGCAATTTATTCTGCATAGTTTACATCTGTATCCTTTTTTATGTTATTTATGGAAAGCCTGTCAATATTAAACTCACAAATAACATTCAAAAGTGTTATTGTTGTTATTGAGGCCCCAGGCTCACCTGAATATGAATATGGTGGACTCCAGGCTGAAGTTACCCTTTTGCAGTCCATCATCCCTATTTGGAGGGATATTGAAAGAGATGGTGGTGTTTGCTTAGGCCATATCGATGCCACCAAGTGAAAGCATCCCTCTTCATAAAATGTTAATGTGTCAGATGCAGAATAAATCCACCATAAATAAGATGCTTTGAAACCTCCTGTGCCACCTAGAATACCTACAGTCCATAAGGTTATCCAGATGTCCATAATTGTAACCAGCAGAGGTACTGCAGCTCAAATATGCCAGGACTCACTGTTTTATGGGCTGAGAGAGAAAAGTGCACATGTGATGAAAACCAACTAAGTAAGATAGTGTCACAGTAAAATCAGTAGTCCGTGTGTGGTATGTGTCGTTGGCTATGAAGCTGCTGCCCAGGTAATGCAAGGGTTTGAAACCTGGTGCAGGCACCACAGGACTTGGGTGTCCATTCGGGTGCCCACTTCAGTTGGTAAAATGAGCACCTTTGGTAACACTTAGAGGAGTTATGGTAACTGTGGTAATTTGGATGATGCAGTTGCCATGTTTCCTAGTCCTAGCAACCTGGATAAATAACCCACCACTGGCTCAAAGGTCTAGGTTATTAGTACAGTGCCTAGGGTAATACCTACGGGAGATAATTGTGTTTTCCCGGATGATGCACTGGCCTTGTATCCCAGGACAGTAAGTGAAGAACCTACCACAGACTCAAAGGCATAAGTTAAAAATATGAATATTGTACATTACTGTGACTAAGCGCCTCGTGGCATATTACCTCAACTGCGTAAAATGCAGAATTTATTTTTCTCTCAAAATGTCATGAGAATTGTCAGGAGGTTTGAACACTCAAGGGTTGTGCTTCAAATTAGTTTTTGTGTCCAGCTTTAGAAATAATTTAAAATGTCTCAGTGACATGTTGTGTGGCTCTAGTCGAGATTAGTCATATATGAATATGCTCATAATATACTGTAATAGACTTAATATGACAGTTTTGTTATCTTTTGGCCCAGAATGGCCTTGGTTGTAAATCCCTTATGACCTGACGGGAACGGAAATCCCATTATCTCATTGCATCACATGTTCAATACACAATCTTCAGGGAAAAAATAATATGCAGGGGTATCATTTAATTTCTGGTGCCCTGAAGTATATTATAATTATACAGTAATGTATATTTTCTTCTAGGTCAAGCAGTAATACAATACTGTGTACTGATATGTGTAAGCTTCAGGGTGGTACATTTTAAAATCTGTCCATGAAGCAAAGAGCTTTCTTAAGTGTTCTTACCTTCTAGCAGAAAGCAACTTAGCTCTGAGACTGTTATATTCCGGTCATTTCATCTAACACGCAGTATCATGTTTTGTTGAAACATTAGCACATTTGATGTAGAGAAACATGAGTTAAGGACAAAATTTTATTTCTGGCTGGCTTTACAAAATATAAGGTACTGTATTAGCTGTTCAGACCATGAGAGAGTTAATGGTGACAGTATTGACTTTGCCAGGCACACTTTCAGCTGAACAGAATCATGTACCATTAGTTGGAATAGGATCTTAGCCATCCCAACCATGGCAGGATTAATAGACCTACGCTGCACATATCTTCTTTTTAACAGCTTGTGATGTTGAAGTACAATAATCCACTACATTTATCTCCTCCGTGTTATACTGTTTAATGAAGAGAAGATAATGAATATAGCACTAGCAGTTTTTAAATTGCATTCAATTTATACTCTGTTCACTTTAACTTGGTGTAAAATTGCCATCTTTCCATTTGAATGCTGAGCTATAATAATAGAGTAACACTAGAATATGATACTAGTCATGAATAAGTGCAATGGAAAGGATGCAGAGCCATAGTATTATCTTATTTTGCCACCAAAGTACTTGAAATAAGCTGCAGGAGGATGGAAATCTCTGCCATGTTAAGGTGAATGAGAAATAGATGCGTAAAATTTCAGTAACTATGAGTGTCAGGTATAGTGATAAATTGTGTTAATTACTGAAGCATTTATCTGAACCTTGTTACACCGTGCACATAATCTACAATCTATCTGTGATGTGAGGACCAGCATGTATTATTCAAGTTTTAGCTCAGAATGTTTAGTGCTGTTTCTGAGAGGAGGAGCATTTTTTTCCAACCAACTCTTGTTTAGTTCACATATGGTGCTCAGAAGTGAAGGGAACAGACACTTATTATTTCATGTATGGCACTTGAGTACTTGCCTCTTCCTGGGGTAGTTGGGGTATACTGCCCATCTTAAAGGTCTAGACTAAGTAATCTAACCTTGGGATCCTGTACTCTTGAAGGAACTAACTGATAGATAGACAGAATGGTCTGTCTTCACTTCTAAATACCTCATATAGGAAGCTGAATTAATATTTTAGAAGAAAAGAAAATTAGTGCCATATATGTCATCCTGCAAATAATTCCAACAGCAATATTTTTACATACATGTTGCAGTTTCGAACAGTGTAACTCAGCATATGAAACTGTATAGTGATGCCTGTAATATGACAGGCGTACTCTGTTTAATATAAACATGTACTATTAGGGTATACTTTGCCAGAAAAGTATAGTTACATCTTACGTGAAACAAACTTACACACCAAATGAAAGGTTTGATTGAAGGTACATGGTCCATCATCATCATCATCATCATCATCATCATCATCATCATCATCACTAGCCAGATCTCTTTTCCACCCTATATGGGGTGAGGTAGGGTCCAGAGAGCCAAGAAAAATGAGCCACACTCCCATTCACTCACCATTTAAGCCCCTGCAATCCTGACCCCACCTCACAGACATAAATATCCACACCTTCGTGTTTCATACTGTTCATCAGCTAGAGTCATAGTCAGTACAGGATTAAGTAAATATATCTTTGTTGTATCTGCTAATACTCCAGTGCATTATTCTGCAGTAATCCTGTTTGAATCCCACACATTCACCACTACAAACCCTACTGATACATCTGGATTGTTCAGTGTGAAATGCATTGGAGCCCCCTATCCCCGTATTGATACTTTTTTTTTTTTACTCTGTGTACATTTTAGTTTATATTGTGCTGTCTTCATTTGAGTGATACACAGTACAGTGAACTTTCATCTTTCGCAGTAATTGCATCACATGCATACCCACGAGAAGCAACTTTCTTCAAAGTAATGAAACCATGCGTAGTGCCCCAAAACATTACATGATTTTAGAATCCTGTTTTCAGTAGCAAATTATCCCTCAATACACCATAAACTAGTGTACAGTTATTTTGCAGTTGTTAGCTTACATGTAAATAAACGGTGACAGCAATGTCAAGTACCGTGAGAGATGAGGTCATAGTGTACTCGTACTTTTCATTTTATTGTTGCTGTCTCCAGA